>JAZGUH010000188.1:600000-852500 GCA_037893225.1 Hippasteria phrygiana
GATTGGTCACAAGTTAGAATATAAACATCACGTCACACTTTGGACAATTACAATTAGATTCAGAACTTTAAGGGGGGGGGGGGGGTGTGCGCAACCAGGTTATACGGTTAAAAGATTGCCCCAAGCCCCTTCGCCCGCTAAGGAGAACCTTTACATAATGTTCAAAAATAATGTAGGGCCCTATGCATATTAACGCATATAAGTACGGCATCACTGGTCATTCTTTTGTTATTTTTAAAAAAATGGATAACAAAAAAACAAAATAACACCAAAAAACGAAGTGCAACCTTTTTGAACTAACACTGGTTGCCTGCCGGGCAGCCTAAATAGATTTGTTGTAAACATTAGTAATTTAGTAAAATAGTTATACAAATAATGCTAGCTCAGAGTTTGCTCAGACAGATCATTTAGTAATTTGGGGACTCAACAGTGAAAACCTGTTGAAACACTCAATGTTCCGCTTCTAAGTTCAAGTCATGGTCATGGCAGCAGCCATCTTGTAAACCTTGTCCAGCACTTTGGGCAAACAAATTTGACTGTCGGGCAACCTCAGTTTTAATTGGCGGTTGCCCGGGTGCACCAGCTAAATGTCTTAATAACATAAAAACGTGGACTTTTGGGGGGTTTTCTATCTAGTGGGAGGGGGAGGGGGTTACCGGTATAATGGTTTAATAGGTTTGTAGGTACGAATCTATTACTAGGAGATGGTTATTTCTCTCCTCGACGAAGGTAAGTTTGAAATGAATAAAAAGAATTATTGCCAATTTAAGAATTATTTCAAAAGCATTCCAGAGAGTAAACATCTGTGTCTTACATGGAGAAACTCCTCGAAGTCGATACTGTCTGAATGATCCACGTCAATCTCGTCAAATTTGCGTCTGCGGACGTGATAGGAAGACGTCTCCCCTAAGTCCGTTAAGGCTTTGTTACTGTATAATATTATGTGATCAAACAAAATGCATTAATTCACTAAAGTTTAATATCTTTATATGAGCTAGTGAATGAACTGAAAGGGAAGAAATACCTAACCCTTTCCTTACCAATGTCGAGTTTACTCGACAAGCCACAACACCCCTGTTGCTTACCAATATCGAGTTTACTCGACAAGGAAATATATACATATATTCACCATGTTTCAATGAACTCCAATGTTTGTGCTTTTCGCTGCCCATACATGGTTTTTATACCAACAGAAGGAACTTGTTCGGATCTTTCCAATGGTGCTATCAAATTCAAGTCATTACAATTTCAAAAAACTGTATCCGAAGTTTCATTTTGTTCATGTGACACACAACTTTCCTGTTTGATAAAGTTGACCGGACAAGAAAACAGCCGTAACTTTGCTATTTTAGCAGTTTATGGCTTTCATTTTTATACCATGAAAGAAAATTTTCATGGAACAAACTTTACACACAACATTTTTCTTTTCAATCAATTCTTGAGGGTGAAATCTTTGGTTGAAAATACAACCATTCAACAAGCAGTCAGCTGCTTTTTCCGCGTAAGTGGTTTTATGCTTGACTGAACAAAGAATGTAGTACTGGGGGAAGATAAAGCCGTGTCCGAAATGGGCGTCTAAGAGGCCATTCAAAATGTTCAATGTTTTAAAATTTCGATTTTTCGATTTGCCATTCAATTAAACAAATAATAAAATGCCCAGTTTCATGACAGCGTGATGCAGCTGTGGATTTCCCCTACTTTAACACGTGCCCTGATGACTTCTAGTGTTTCATAATACGCTTCTGACCTAGCGCTGGCGATACTGATATTTTTCGTAGTCGATATTGTGTTCCGCTATATCGCCGATATGGCGATAAAATCATCTACAAATTACGGCATGATAAAAATGTTCTGAACGGTTAGCGATCTTAAAATCCTAATGTACAAACGCAGAGGCCTAAACAACTTTCAAAAACTTAACACCGCCAAACAAAGCTCTCTGTCACAATATCGCCACGCAGATCGTCCATCCATATGGAGGAATGGTCCACTATACCTACGTGGCAGCGAGTGTTAATTTGCAGCTAACTTTTTTAACAAGTAATTTCTTTTTCAATTTAAGTCACAAGTATATTTTTTCACCAACTTCCAAAACTCTTGAAGTTAAAGCCATACGATACTATACTCCTTTTGAAGTTGACATTCGTGTAAAAATCACGCATGTCCACGTATCGTTTTCATTGGGCTTTGCAATGCGAGCAAGCAACGCGTATTCTTATTAGCACAGTTCCCATCTCTGCTGTGGTATTTAATTGATAGCAGTAGAGACGGGAACCAGTCTACAGTGCGTACTCGATTGGGTATATTTTGATGCATGACTTAGGGAGAATTTAAATAAGTCTGTAGAATTTTACTCTCTAGATCTCAGACACTCTTATTTGCATTTCAAATACTCTAAAGATGTATTGTGATTATATTTATACAAACGTTACTTCATCATTTTGAATGTTTGAAGGACATTACATAAAGCATTTTACAACTAAATGTTTTTGGCGAAAAAGAGGAATTCTTGCCACGTTTTAATTGTACATTTAAAGCAAAGACGATGGCAGTCGTTGTAAGATGTTTCTTCCTTCGTGCTTTTATATCTGATCAATAATGTGCAGCCCGGTACGGCAGTGCTGTGCCAAATGCCAAAAAGCCATAAGACCAGTCTATGAAGTATAGAATAACCACTCTGTTGAACCATGGAGGTTGAACAACGGATGATACAACGTCTAAGACTACGCATAGGCCGTACGGGTTGAAAAAACAAACGAATCGAAATGCTGGAGTGGAATTGGCAAGTCAAAAAAGCATTTCTTTAAATTTTCCTTTGTTTTTTATTAAAAAGTTAATTTCGATTTTCAATAATTTACCTTGACCCACCCACCCACATTTTCGAAATTTTAAAACATTGAACATTTTGAATGGCCCCTAAAAGACTAGAGAGCGTACTCGCTATGCCGCGTACAGAACCCGGCCGTGCCACCATGGAGACCCGGCCGTGCCCAGTGGCCGTGCCCCCAAAAACATGGCTGCCGGTGTAGTATGAATTTCTGTCACCCTGAAAAGCCGACTTAGTAGATCTACGGCGCATGCCGAAGTAGAGATAATTAAGTCAGCGACCGGTCACGTGAGAGAGATAACCAATAATAGGAAAGAGAGGGATAACCAATAATAGGAAAGCGAAAGAAAAAATTACGGGAGTCGGATATTCATATGACACCGGTCGTCCTTGTCGGCACGGGGTCACGTGGTATGTACGCCCTCTAGTCTTATATATAACTCTATGGGTCGAACAGCCAGCAGCCATGTTCTTTTTGGGCACAGCCGGGAGCAAGTTCGGGTGCTGCTGATCTAGTCCCAGTTTACCTATCCTCCATCTTGAAACCGTGACGTAACTCGCGAGTGACTAGAGAAACCATGGTCCGGAGTTAGGTTGATCCAGTTGGACTAGCTAGTCAAACCACGCAGCGTTCGAGTGACATCTAGCTAGGAGCAAGTTCGGTTGGGCGACTGGAGTGACTAGACTTAACCATAGTCGATCTAGATGTCACCCGAATGCTGCGCGGTTTGGCTAGTGCAACTGGATCAACCTAGCTCCGGACCATGGTTTCTCTAGTCACTCGCGAGTTACGTCACGGTTTCAAGATGGAGGATCGGTAAACCATAAGCCGTTTCGCGGATACCGCCATCTTGGATTGAAAATGTGGTCACGTGATTTCTTAGGGGGCCGATCAGAAAATGACGTCACAAGCGCAACGTAAAAGGCATGGGGAGGTAAGAGCTGCTCTGAAAAATCTCTTTTTTTTCGTTGAAAGCGAACAAATATTCCATGCAAAGTTGGACAAATTGAAAAAGGGATTACTGAGCTACCGTTGGGTGTAGAATTGATGAAAAAAAGCCCCACATGCAAGTGCTGCAACCCCCAAAAGAAACAAAATTGTTGTGCATCGATTGTTTGTGCGGCACACTCCCCGCTGGGGCTGCCGGGCCGGCCACGATTTCATATTGAGTTTTGGAACATTTTCTGGTCATATATGAGTTAATGTTAGTTCTTATAATTTATTTTATGTGTTTTATCTGATAATTGCGCCCTGTTTAATTGGTTGTGACAAAGACCGTTGGCCTATTTATTAATTTCAACCACAACTTATGTATTTTTATTTACAATTACATGTATTTATTTATTTATTTATTTATTTATTTATTTATTACAATTCTTTAATGCCCAGGCCCCAGAGTGTGCCAAAGCAGTTTTAAACTATTTTACACAAATAAAATAATCTTTATACATGCATATACGTGTACAAATTTATAATAAATCTATATCCCTTTTCCCACGAGTTATTTTTTATTTTTACTTTATTATAGACATGATAGAAAAGGAAATATGGAAACCAAACAGCCTGCACCCGAGTTTGAAAAATGGACGGCCAAGAAACTGCAAGACTTTATCGTAGCAAGGGAAGTACCCATATTTGGCAAATGATATTTAAAGATATTTGTGTACACAATTATAATGCTGCCTAAGTTTTATGCTGGGTAGGAGCCCATAAGACAACAGATGAGATAAAACAGCATTGCTGATATACAGTGGAGGCTAATGCTGGATGGAGGTGTAATCCAACTATACCACACCCTGAAACCTTTCAGTTTCCACACCCGGGTCACAGAGGTGGGTAAGAAGTGCTTGAACCGGGTCACATGGGTAAGGCAAGGAAAGTGCTACTAGGCCAACCTAGTGAAACTAAAAGTTTGGCTTTAAATTTTAAAGCTGCTACTCTATACAGACACTACATATATGTAACTGATAAAAAGCACTTCAGGTTGACACGCAGACTCCAGGAAATAATTCCAAGTAGTCTTGTTGTGGGTGGTTCAATTCCACTAGTGCTTCAGGTTCTACATGTACGTGACTGTGTCTAGAACAGTAGCTGGTCACTTTGCATACACAGATCATATGCGTCTTTTCTCTGAAGCACACATAAAAAGTTCACTGTTTTAAATGTTCTCAGATCAATAAATTTGTCTGTTTAAGATATAGCTATGAGAGTAATTTGCATTTTTAAAAATTAATTCCTTGTCATCTACAGTGTCGTATCCTCGCACACATAAAATGCTGTCGATGCTCTCTGTCCGGTACAGTCTGCAATGTGTGAAATGGTTGCTGCAGATTCAAGTGCTGCTTGTGACTCGTCCACCAGTTTCAATACTTTGAAGCTTTTGCAAATGACCTTTGACAATCAGCCTGTAAATGAAAGAAGGACAAATTTAACATTAAGTTCTATTTACATAACATACTTTGTGAAAGCTTATAAGAATAGCTATGTTTTAGTGATGTACATGCAAGTGCACATCACTATCCCCGATGACCAAATGACCATCAGGGTCCCATCATAATCCATAAAAAAACAATAAAATCAAATTTTACATAATCCCCGTGCATAATAATCATTAACCCTAACTTCCTAGAGTGTGTGGAAAATCAGGACTCAGGACTGTTAAGGTTAAAGTGTTGACCATTTCTGCAATTATATTTGGGCTGCTACATGTACTATGTGTGCTTACTTGTTAAGATGCCTTCTGTCATTCCTGTATCCGAAAATGGCACAATGATCTCCTTTGCATGTTTTGAGACATCTCCATTAAATTTTGTTTCCGTTAAAACAAAACAAAAATAACATATTTTTCTGAGCCGCTATTGGAAAGATTCTTCTTTGAAAATAACCGAAGCTCCTTGATAACAACTGTCTAAACATGTGGCACAACCTGTTATTTCAAGATTTATGTAAAATCTGTAAAAACCAAATGAGGCTGAAATCAACATATTTGAGTCAACATATTTTGAGTGACCATTCACTGTGCCAAGAACATCTAACACAAAACACAAACATTCTTCCCCATAATTGCACGAAAATTTCCTGACGATCACTCCCCGAAAATTAAATGTGGTACAAAATACATGTATTTAGACAATTCTGAACACAAACAGATGCTTATTTTCCACGATTTTGCTGTTTCTGACCGTTTTGGGGAAAGAGTTCTATACCCGGCCATCACTTATAGACCTCGTTGCACAAAGTCTATGAGCCATGACGGAAAAAGTAAATTTTCAAAGAATAAGTTGCAATTTTGTCCCTCCTAAATTCGTGTTTCTTCATCAGATTTACACTTTTTGGTAGTTTTAAAGTCGTATAGGCCTAAACGGAAAATAAGTGATGGCCGGGTATGGAACTCTTTCCAAAAAATACAACAGTCAACCACCTGTTCCTTGCTCTATGAGTCAACAATCCTGCTGTGATACGAATTCAAAACATAAACAGAGTTGAGCTACATGGCCTTGCTTGGCTGCGGCTAGATACGTATATACGGCCCCGTACATACTGATCGAAGTTGAACACTCTTCTGTTTCTTTTGGAGGCTACTGCACTTGCATGTGGATTTTCAAAATCATTTTCACGCCCAAAGGTAGCTCAATGGTCCCCTTTTCATTTTTCTTCAACTTTGCATCGACTATTTTTTCGTTTTCAATGAATAAAGAGAGATTTTTCAGAGCAGCTCTTGCCTCCCCATGCCTTTTACGTTGCGCTTGTGACGTCATTTTCTGATCGGCCGGCCCCCTAAGAAATCACGTGACCACATTTTCAATCCAAGATGGCGGTATCCGCGAAACGGCTTATGGAGGTCTTCCTCCATGGGTAAACTGGGCAAGTTTTGCAAACGTTTACGATAATTTGTTGGTTTTGTCCAATGATAATAACACTTTGCAATAAGATAATGAATTATTTATTGCACCAAAGTTAAGTAGAGAAAATAATAGAAATAAATAATAGAAAATAGAAATGACATGCAAACATTTGCTTCGTTAACAACTATATGCAGACGACATTCTTTGCAGTTTGTTGTTGCTGCACACTAACTAGATTTGACGTAGTCGATCGACTAGATGCGTTCGAGTGAAGGACAGACCACGCATGCGTTTTTTAAATAGCAAATTGACAAAAAGGACTAGGTCAGCAGCACCCGAACTTGCTCTAGATTGACTATGGTTAAGTCTAGTCACTCCAGTCGCCCAACCGAACTTGCTCCGGGTCTCCATGGTAGCACGGCCGGGTATAGCGAGTACGCCCTCTAGTACAGCTACGTCTACGTCACGCGTAGTTGTAATGGACGAACACCTAGACAATAGCCCTATAGACAAGCGATTCGGACGCAGCTTAAAGGGACACATTGCCTTCAAATGTCATGACATTTTGCTGTTTGGAAATGTTCCTTATCTTTTATAAGAGTTGTTCATGCAAAAAAAACACGTATAATGTGTTGTAATTAGTGAGTAGTGATTACAAAACAAAAAATTGGCCGCTGACCCCTGACATCTGACCTGCGAAACATAGACTTATTTCCAGTAGTAAATACCACCGTCTAAATAATGCGCAAAATACGCTGTAAAGAGTCTTTAGGCTGGCGCCGCAGCCAGTGGCCTTGTACAGATCGCCAGCTACAATTCTCTACCTCGCGACACATATCGCCAGTGCTGCGCGCCGTGCCACACACTATGAACATCTAACAAAGGAAAAACGGTGAACTAACGATGGAAATCCATTGTTGCTTGGCACTAAATCCATTGTTACTAGTTCACTGACAGTACATCAAAATGGATCAACAGAACGTACTTCAACCAGATGCGACTGGAAATACGACTGGTGAACACGGTCCGCCATTTTGTGGAGTAAAACATTTGGTTCTACAAAATGGCGGACCGTTATTTGTCACGAAATTAAACAAAAACCACGCAATTTGAAGGGATAGTTATGTGAAGATTATATTCTACTTTTAATAAAGCTTTCCAACCATATCCATTTCAGTTTTATAGTCCAAATCGCAAAATCAAAAGCAATGTGTCCCTTTAAGCCAATAATCAATGTGGTAAGGAAAGGGAGCTGCTGCCACCAGCGTCCCAAAAGTCTCCCATCTTCACATTTTTACGCGGTACCGGACCCGCTGCTGCATTGGATTCGAATCGGCCAGCCGACCCTAGCAAGCTCGCCGTGGTCGAGCGGTTAAGACGTCTGCACTAGTGAAGTCGTGGGATCGAATCCTGCCCGAGTAAGCCTGTGATTTTTTCACACAGGCTCTCGGAAAGCAACGAGTGCTTCATACATTACGTCGGGATAGGGCAAAAGAGAAAAATCTCTGTTCTAATTTTACATCGCCCATTAAGTCTCTTTTTAAGCATTTGCACCCAACGCCACCCCTCATTATTTAAAGTTGTCTTGATTGTTAATACTTTTGTTATTATTTATTTATTTGTTTGTTTTGGGTGCGGGGAGGGTGTTGTAAGGGCAAAATATGGCTGTGAGTGCCCCCCCCCCCCCCCTAATATGCCACTGCATCCATGTCGCATTGGATACTTACAGTTCTGGAAAGTCGATGAGGCCGTCGTGGTTCTGATCAAACGACATGAACTGACTCCGAAAATCAGCAATGTCACTCTCATTCCACTGCGGGAAACGGCCAGCCAACCCCACCAGGTCTGAAAGACGAATTAAAAATCTAATTATATGAACAAATATTGTATAAATACATATTGTATGACATGAATAAATATATATATAGTATTGTTTCAACGTTACTGAAAATTTCAAGGTCCTCCGTGGCAATTGTAAGGAGTTTTTGCCTAAAATGTGGTTGAATGCTCACACAAAAATGATTGGTTTCAGCCAAAGCATTGTGTCATCTGAGGCGCAACAGTGATGTTTACATATTATAATTGTGTAAAAAAAAAAAAATTCTACATCTTATCGGTGAAGCTCCAATGCTTTCGTTGATTTTCACATGAGGTCGTTTGAAATCCATTTCCGACCAACATGTCTTCACAAAGTTGTTTTAAAGGAATGTTTTTTTTATCAAAACATAAACAGCGCCCTCTTGCACGAGTAATTTGAAACGTTTTAATGAACAGAAGCCATATGCATCACCCTCTTTAAGTTCTTTTTACGTCAAATGAAAAACATTGAAATTATGGTTATGATCTGAAAACGCGCTGAACTGGAGATCTCTGATATACTACATGAATATACTTCACAGAATTAAAGCCAGCTGCCTCCTGCCTGTGATTGCTTGCTGGGCTGTCTTTACCGTGTCCGTCATATACAGACGAACACGAGGGGATTTGATCGAGATGATGTTCACTATCACTGGAAATTATGACTCTGACGTAACAGACTTTATCCAACTCAACACAAACGACACAAGGAGCCATCATTATATTATAAAGTGACCAAGATCAGAACCTGGTTGGATGTAAGAAAATTCTCCTTCGTGCATGGTCAGCGGAAACATGGAACAGACCGTTGTTGTTACAATACAGCACATATGTAGGCCTACAGTGTGGTTAAAAAAGCCTACACACGTTTTTAATGGAAAATATCTCGGAATTGGCGAATCATGGTCAAATTGATTTAACATATTCGTCAACTACAACGTCTTTGTTGTATATGGTCCAAATTGTGTTAAAAATAGAGCTCAAATAAAGAAATGTCAATATTTTTTTAATTGGTCAAAAACCAGTTTGTCCACAAGCAAGTCAATGGAATTTGGTAAACAAAATACATTTTAGCACCGCGTGCACAAACTCAAACTCCAATAAATGTATTTTCAAAATGAACAAAGAAACTGGCCGGAGCGGGATTCGAACCTGCGACCTCCGGGTTACCGTACCGGCGCTCTACCAACTGAGCTATCTTGCCCTATGTTGGCGGTTTCAAAAATTGTCAGTAGGCCTATCTTTGTTCGGGTGGGCGCTATAAATGTAATTAGGCCTACATTGATCACAGTTATCCTCTCTGTTATGTCAATGAAGAAAAAAGTGTTTACAACGAATAGCATTTGACACAATAGAATAGTTGAACTGTTTGTTATGTTGTGCTTTTGTTTCTTCCCTAACTTCCATCCTGGATCTTTGTAGCATGCATGACTCCTATAATATAGACTTTCGTGTGGACAATCTTGTTGCCATTTTTCTTTAAAACGATGCCATTTTCTTAATTTGAGTTTTCTTTTTGACGCAATTTTCACCATACATGTATACCACTATGGTGTAGTCAGTTAATAATTAAGTTAAAACAATTTGGCCATATTTCCCAATTCCGAGAAATTTTCCTCTAAAAAGAGTGGGTAGGTTTTTTTAACCACACTGTAGTGTAAGTCCTTTAACACAAGACTATGCTGTGGGCATCTCAACCCTCCACATTTGACATCGATGCACCAACCCATTTCAAAAGTGGGGGGCGGGGGGGGGGGGGGGGGTGGGGGGGGGGGGGGAGTTGGTCTCAACATGGAGGAAGGAACACTATGGTCTCAATGACGGTGGAAGTTACCTCGCCTGGCCTGGGTCTATAGATCTGAAATCTGTTTGAAGAATGATCCTCTATTTAGATCTGGGCCCAGGAAAAGGTGGTAGGGTTGGCAATTCAAAATGTCGCCAACCCTACCAACTCTGATTGTAACCCCAAAGTGGCTTTTACTTATAACCTTAGGCCTAGATCTGACGAAAGAGGCCCACGAGTTTAAAGACCTACAATCAGAAGAGAACCTGTAGGCCCAAACGGTTTGTTTTTACCATTAAACTTTGCTTTCGCTTCTTGGGCATTGTGTCTCTCTTGCACGTAGCGCTGGAAGTACTTAGCGGTCAGGCTTTCAAACTGTGTAATATCTTTCTTCTGATGAAAATGTTTGCGGCGGTTCCCTGCAAAAGTAAAACGCAAACACAAAAGTCAACGTAGGCCCCGATGCGAATATGACTACAATTAATTTTGATAAGGGTAAAATAAATTAACAAATTATGTTATTAGGAGGCGACAGCGAAACAAATAATTAGGGTACGATACCTGAAGGGTTGAAAGCCTTGACTGAATCAAAATTTGGCGGTTGCACTTTGACAGGGAAGCTCGGAGCGAACCCCATGATGATAGAAACGTACGGTAACCGTTTCACCGTAATTCCAAATGGATTTCCATTGGAGATGTTTTGTGGTAGACCCTTTAACTTCAAATTCGTAAAGATAGACAAGAAAGGGAACCCCAAATTAAGCTTCAAAAATTTCTGAAATTACCTTCTTGTTTTTAGAGTGACGAACGCGAAACACGTTGTTTTGGTGCGCGCTCGAACAGCGCGCCGATTTTCTTTTATGAGTGCGCGCGCGCTCGTGTACAAATCAACGCGTTTTCCAGACCTCGAACTTTTTCGGAAAACATTCGCATGGTAAAACTGAAAAATGCTGTGTGTAATGTAAAATAATAACAAATGATTTAAATTTTTGTTTACGATTTTTCAAGTTGTATGTTTTATTTTAAAGAAAAAAAAATCCTTTTTTTTGGGGGGGGGGGGGGGGGGCGTCTGCGACTCTCGACTTTCGAAAAAGACTTATTTTGGGTTACTTTCGCGCCTCTGACGCTCAAAAAGAAACAATTTGAGCTCCACCGAAAAGAGAATAGGGTTAAATAATCCGAAGGTTCGATAGTCCGAATAGACAATAGGGTGCGATAGTCCGAATCGACAATAAGGTTCGATAGTCCGAATGGACGATCAGGTTCGATATTCCGAATAGACGATAGGATTCGATAGTCCGAATTGACAATAAGGTTCGATAGTCCGAATTGACAATAAGCTTATCTTGCCGATTCGGACTATCGGAACAATAGGACCAATTATGTCAATTCAGACTATCGAACCTTGTGTGCTTTCGGAATAATGAACCTTTGGACTATTGAACCTTATTTTCGTTTCAGACTTTTGAACCTTCGGACTAAATTAACCTTATTCTAAATTCGGACAAATGAACCTTCGGATTGTCGGCCCTTCGGACCAATGGACCTTCGGATTACCGCATCAAATGTTCGGATTAACAAAACTTATTTCATTTTTGGACTAACGAACCCCCTCTTATGGTGAATTTGTACGTTCGGAATATCGAACCTTCGGATCAATAAACCTTCGGACAATCGAACCTTCGGACTATCGGGCAGACATTGTTTTGTAAGCATGTCCTTTTCATTTCAGCACATGCACACCGACAATCTTGCAATAGCCAATAGGAGACAAATCTCTAATCGGTTCACTTCGGTTTAAAGTTCGAGTCTTCTGTAAGCGATACCACTTTAGTGGTAGGCCTATTCTACTATAATGGACGCACGAGTCAATATTCAGAACCAACAAGTTCATGCTGACGGTCTCATTCATTTATTCAGAAGACAGCCTTTTCTATCATTTAATTATTTTCATTTCCACCAACCCGTAGAATATTATGCGTAGTATTGTGACATTTGGCAAACACACACATGAATGCATTGCATTTCACTATTCGGGAATTCCAGTGACGTTTTGTCCAAAACCTAAAAATAACTTGTAAAGTCTGATTAAGGCCTAAAACTAGCCCAAACTTTTACATGAAAAAAAGTATGGCTTTTTGCCTGGAAACGTACAGCTCTGACTATTTCTTCTCATACGGGTTGTCAAACTATTCATCAAATAACAGATTTACATGGTTTTATGCGGTAAACATACAATATAAATAAAATTTAAAAAATCATACCGAAACAGCAAAACATTTAAAAATAATCAATTTTAAATCAGCATGAGAAAAAAATTTTTAAAAATGAGTAAGACATAAACCATGTTAGAGCTTAATGATCACTGATTAAAAACTGTGACATATAAGAGAAAAAAAATTCAGTGATTTTCAATATTAAACCATCATAATAAAACCCAGCTGGTAGTTTTCCGTGTTCATGTATTCACCTTAATCTTAATGATACTAATCTGTAATGTGTTTATATCTAGACACAAATTGAAACCTCCCTTGACGAAAATAATATAAATTTAAAAAGACAAAATGTCTAACTGAATGACCCTTTTCAAATTACATCAGTAACACCTCAAATATTTAATACTTGTAACAATTTATTATTCAGAACTTTGTAGATTTTCAGCAGAAAGTCGTACCTGACAAAGATATTTCGTTTAATTCAAAGACAAAAAATACAGATAATAAAAGAATAAATAAGCCACAACAGGCCTAGTAGATAATCTTAAATTAGTCATCTTATTAGAAATTGTGCATTTTTACCTGTGCCGTCTTATGAGACATGCTATTTTATGTTTTAATAAATCTGACTTTTAAAAATAAGTTTTGTTTAAAGAAATGCTGCACACAAGTTTTCAATGATTTCACATTCATATTGAAAACAGAACTGTATTTTCTATATGGAGACAGCTATGCTACTGGACTTTCCCTACAAATTGTTGGTTGTTTTTATCAAAAACCTTTTTCCAGTCTTTCTTTGACTTTGTCATCTATGTTTGCAAAGTACTTCAGCCTCATTAAGATCTCTCTCGCTTGGGCGTAGTTTTCTGAAACGAAAAATGGGAAAATGGCAAATTTTGATTTCATTTCTGTCAACAGCTACAAGGAAAAAGTATGGAAGGTTTGCGGTATTAAACACCATGTGAGATTTTCTGTTTTGAGTTGTGTGGTTCTCAGAAGAACCAGTTGTTTTAAACGTAGTGTACATGATTGGTAATCCTCCAATTTTTTTACTGAATTTTTATGAAATACCTTACTGGACTGTAAGATAATAGTAGTCTCAATTATCCTGTGAAATGATGGCACCAGGTGTGCTGTCGTTGTCAAGAAAAGTGGAAATTTATATCGTTTTCCAACGATTCCCGGCTGGCAATCGTTGGAAAACTGCCCTGTAGCCTTTAGTCAAGGCGCGCATGGCTTCCCGGATGAGTGGCATGCCCTGGACATGTTGGCATATTCGGGGCACGTCACGCGTCCAGGTAGCCACGCGCGCCTTGACTAAAGGCTATCATCCACCTGACGGTTAAAAACGAACGCCGTTTTTCTCTCATTTTTTTTTTGCCATCCAAACGCGCAAAACTTTGAACAGGTCAGTGGAACGATATTTCCTATAAAATACTAACCCCCAAATCCGCCCATTTCTGAAAATTGCAACAATGACCAATCATGTACACTGCCTTTAACTCGTTGGCTCTGTTGGTGTAACTGCAAACCTTCCATATTTTGTTCATGTCCACCATGCAAACCTACAAGTCTCATTTAGCTAAGTGGAAAGTGAAACTCCCCCGCCCAAAAAACAAACAAAACCTCAAATCATCTGACGAACAACATCATTCATAGACATTGGAATCAAACACGATGTAAGCACACCATACTTGCATGGACAGACGGACATACAGACAAACCAACCCGTGCGTTACAGACTTATTTATGCTTATCACAAACAATCCACCTTATGTAAATAAATGAAAGGACCAATAGATCTAGGTGAACATATTAACTGTATTTTACACCACTGATCTCTTGCAACTGGCGTGTGCATATAAGACAATAGGAAATTCTGGTAATTAATTTTTAAACAAATATTATATAAACAAAGAATAATAATTCTGTTTTTGCTCTAATAAAAAAGTTTCCATCTTATGAATACAAATCCGTTAGCACACTCAGATCCATGAGTATTTAAATGAATTTTGTGCAGATCAAAATTGGGAGATTAAAACATATTTTTATTCATGAACCCAGCCAGAAAAAAGACTTACCTCCTGAGAAAGCTTGTGATAATTTCTTCAGAAAGGCTTCAAGTTTCACTGGGTGTAAATAAAAGAAGGTTTCTCTGAGACATCATGATATGCAAATAATATGCAAATTGGATATCAAATTGTCCAACCCCAAAACTGCCAAAATAAGTTGAAAACAGATGACTGAAGCCTGTACAAACTCTGTCCTCAAGTATCCTTTCCAACAAACCTCCCTCAGAGGACAACAATGATTTCATTGTTTCTTTATCTTGTGCCCTCAGTAGTAATACAATACATGTAGACGGAACTTTGTTGCTTGTTTTAAGTAGACGCCTCATGCACAGTAATTAATGACCCGATTTGGGCGAGTGATCTATCATTCTAAAGAGAGGATCTGTGAGGCTCCATACACCCTGTACATATCTCACACCAAAATTTAGCCAGTCTGCGGGATTAGGCAGGGGTGGATCTAGAGGGAGGGGGGGGGGGGGGTTGCAAAGTTGTGATAAGCAATGCTAAACCACATCCTTGTTACCAGTGGGTATACCGCTGGTCCATACACTGTACCGGTATAGGCGGGTACAACCCCTCCCTAAATGAAAGGCTAGATCTGCCCCTGTTATGTTGAAGATATCTTCAAGAGGAATCACAGTTTTCAAACAGGTTGTTGTTTATTCACTATGGTCCTGAAACTTCACGGAGGCAAGGAAGGCAAGTGCCTCCGATGCCCCTGGTCTGTGCCTTGATGCCCATTGAAATCTTCCGACGGACATTTTGATTTTCAAATACAAGTGCCCTTTGCCATGTGAACCGCTGATCATAAATGTCTATCGGACAACAGCACTCAGATATCAGCAAGTGTATGATCAATTTAATATGCACTAAGCAAACCATGAAAGCTTATATTGATGGAAGATGGGTGAGGGAAGTACTCATTTATAAGATTCCACATTCAAAGATTCAAAATTCAGATATTCACTGCGAATGCAGAAGGAGACGGTGGCCAGTTTTTTCTACGAATTGCTGTACCCAACAACCTCTCCAAGATAAATATCTAGAACGTCAATGAAAAAAAGATGAATGTCACATGTTGAATAGACCAGCATGACGTCACCAGAAAAAGGTCTATGGAGGTGAGTTTGATTTGCATTCAATAGGGGGTCTTTAACAATAGAGGACAATAAGGTCCCCGGTTGAGAAAGGTCCCCGTTTGAAAATCGTGTACAAAACCAATGAGGGTCCTTGCAAAAAAGTTTGAGTATAAACAATAGGAGGACGAGGTCCCTGATTAAAGGTGTTTAAACACTTGTGTGAGTTGGTTTTACCAACGGTGGAAGCTATCCCACTTGGGTCTATATGTCTGAAAATTGGGAGAATTTCTTTGGAATCTATTGAAGATTTATCCTCTATTTAGAAAAACCGTAAGGGTGGTGGGGCTGGCAACCTAAAATGTGGCCAACCCCACCACCTCTGATGTAGCCCTTTACCCAGAGTGGCTTTTAGCCTTGCATTGGGCGACTTCCATAAAAAAATATATATGTAAAATCGCCTCAAAGCCTAAGCTATGTGTATGTATGTAAAAGCTTTCACAAGCCAAACTGTGTGAATCAAACAGCCCACCTGGATGATGTGCTATTTTGGACACCAACCTGTATTCTCTTCTCCAATCCTTCTGACCGTTGCTTCATCTTTCGTCTCTGCCAGATCTTCGTTGGTCTCCATCACCTCTATCAAGAACTCCGGTTCAATCCCAGCATCCCCCTCTTCAATCGTCAGACCATTCAGTTTCAACTATGATTATCATTATCGGGAAAAACAACAACAAAGTCACACAGCAAATACATTTCTTCACTCCCTGTGAGTGGAGCAGAACTGTTATCCTTTGAAGATTGAGGTGGGTATAAATTTTAAAAAGTTTAAGAAGTAAAATTTAGAATTCAGGACACTGCATGTAGATGGTGCTTTTACTTCAACAGAACAAAGAAAAACACCAGTTTAAGCATCAGGAAAGAAAACCAACAAAAGTTTAAGCAGAAGAGGGCATTGTAACATAAGTTAATAAAACATAAAACCAGCATTTTAATAATTATCCTAATAGTGTGAGCGCTAGACAGATGATGGCACTATCACATAGACTTATCCAGAATCAAAGGGAACAGCTAGAAGGAAATAAATGTAAACAAAGGTGACCACCAAAGGGTGCTTTATCACATATAGAACAGAATTATGTAACCACTTGAAAGTGCTTTGTTAACCCTAACCCCCTTACAATTTTTTTCATATGGCGCTGCTAAATCAAAGGATTTCCAACAAAACTGAAATGAGAAGCCTGCTAAATGCAACAAAATATAACAGCAATATTTGGCATTTTCAGCTACCCTGCTGAATCCCACAAAATACAACAGGTATTTGTTTGTTTGAACCCTGCCAAATCCAACAAAACCCTGCCAAATTCAACTAAAATTTTACTAGAAGTCTGCTTCCACCCTGCTAAATAGGACAAAATCCAACAGGTATATTTAGCTGCTACCCTGCTGAATACAACAACATCCAACACACTATGTAGTTTATGTTAACTGCTACAGAGCATAATTTTCCTGGTATCGCATCGCAGTTTGCGCCGCATTAACACACCGTTTGCGATGCATTTTCCAAAATGGATCGCATTAAACTGCGATACATCAAACTTGCTTTAATGAAGTAGTCAGATCTTAAAATGTAGCCCAAAACAACAAGAATGTTCTGTTAAAAAAATGTGCAGTTTCGGCTCGCAACTTCTGCCCTGAAGTGGGAAACTGATGCCTGCAATTACCGGTGCGATATTAGCAGTAGTCCGATGCTGCGTGTTTGAAAGGCTACGTTGAGGGTTTAAAGTTACGTACACAGCTAACAACGAGAATCCAAACCTCTTAATCAAAGATGCCCGCTATAAGCAGCAACCTCGGCCCCATTTTCCTGGATTGCGTCGCCGTGTTGTTTCCATGCATGCGCGATGTGGTTTGCGCTTGAGCGAGAGTGAGCATGAGCATGCTTCAACCGGGTACTGCAAAATACCAACAGAGGGCACTGTGAATTACAGTCATAATTCAAACTTATTTACGCTGAAAAATAATCAAGAACTCCACACCAGTTAGAAGAAAAAAATTCCACAAACACCATTTTAAAGCCCAAAAATATAAAAATCGCTAAAGAAACGTTTTTTCCTTTTTAGATAATAATGCATGTGATCAACCAGAATTGCCACGAGCGCCTTGACTAAAGGCTAGTCATACGGTGGACAGTGCCCTCTCTTGAAAGCTTTATACCAGTAAACGGCTGTGAGACAAAACTCTGTTTCTTAAGCACAGGTGCAACTCCGGACAAAACTGCTACGCATGTATAGCAAACTGCTATGCAATATTAATATTGCGTAGCAATAACTGCTATGCAAATTTTCTTGTCAAAATTATGCCCTGTGCTATTAGGGGGAGGTGGTCCTCGAGGACCCGAAAATCCAGCCATACAATAAAAAACAAAAGAAATGCCAGAATCCAACAAATTACAACAGTTAAAAAGAGAGATTTTTTTGTCCTTTCCCGACGTAGTTTATTGAAGCACTCTATGCTCAGTGCTTTCCGAAAGCCTGTGTGAAAAAGAATTCACAGGCTTACTCGGGCAGGATTCCAACCCATGACTTCCTACGAGCTTGCCGGGGTTAGCTGGCCGATTCAAATCCAATATAGCAGCGTGTACCACATAATTTCCATTTACACAAATTACAACAGCTTTTTACCATTGCTGGATTTTGTTGGATTTGTAAATGAAGCTAAACACTGGATATTGGTATCAAATTAGCCAAACAATGTGAGCAATAATTGTGGGAGTTAAACATTTGGAACTACAACAGACTCTGGGCACAAGAGGGCCCTCTTTTTGGTGGTGAGGTACAAAGAGGGGGACACTTACCAAATAGAGCCCCCTCGAGAGGGGCTTCAACAATGTACTGTATGCTTTGTTGACTTCTGATGAATGCATCGCTGAAAAATCTTGCTCTTCCTGTGATAAAACATATATTCATCTAATTAGTGATCACATTTGAAAACAAATTGAATCAAAATATCACAGCCTATTGATCGTTTGTGGATATCTGATTGAGCCCAGTTTGCATAGCTAGGATGGTCCTAGCCTCATGTATGTTTCTCATATACGGCTAGGAAACTCCCGATTCTATTTGGACAGCTGTAATGTTTTTCAAGAATGTCAAAAATGCCATAAAACTTGCAAGAGAATGATGACTCGACCTTATTCTTCAATATTATAAAAACAGGATTTTCATGTACATGTATTTTATGTTACGTGACAAATAAATAAATGAATTGAAACTTTAAAGTTGCAAATTTTTCCAAAGTTTTCTGAGGTCGTTATTGCAGAGTTTATGTATTGACACGTCAAAATCCACTGTGAAGTAAAAGGCATGACCTCTAGTCTGGTTCCTTTTCCTTTTAATCTGATATCTCAATTCACAGTGCAAGGGAACCATACTCCCCTGTGCTGCTGCATATTTATGTTTATGCGATCGATTTCCTTTGCTGAAGTTTAAACTTGCGCAAGGTTCTCAATTTGCGATCGCCCTTGCGCCAATTGTAACGTGCGCGCGCAAATTTAAATGGTGCAGTGAAATTTGCATGCTTCGGAAATCCCGGGCGCGAGTTTAAACTTGCGCACGCAAGTTTAAACTAGCGCGCACAGGTTAAAACTCGCACGCGGGACTCAAATTGCGCTCCACGGCTACATAAAGAAGACATCAAAATCCGTACAAATCCTATTCAAGTTCAAAAGAAAAATATCCTACTTTCTTAGTACCTTATTCTACAACCATGATAAAAGTGGGACATGTCATTCTGAACCAACTTCAGACATCTGCTAGAATGATGAAAATACTTGGCTAGAATATTTTGAAAGGGTTGTGCAGCAACTGCGTTTACACAAAGTTAGAGGAATACAATTAGAGGGAAATAACAAAATACAACAAAGAAGGTGAAGATTATTGTTTTTAAAAAATATATTTACCCTGGACATGAGGCTAAACTTGTCAGGATGCAACTTCCTCTGCAGGTTTCTGAATGTCTGCTTCAGCTGTGATGTATTGATGTCAAACGTCCTTTCACTACAATGGGCAAAGGGAACGAAGACCATGAATAGAATCTTTCTTGCATAAATAACCTTTATGATTCTGCTGTTATTAGTGTTAAGTTTCAAGATGACAGATTATTACAAAAAGCAATATTCAGTTCAAAGGGAAACCTACCAACAAAGAACCTACCATTGCATTGTCTGGAAATAATCTGAATCTGGGTTCACCGGTTGTATGGCATTACACGCATCACAGAAGAATTGCACCTCTCTATCTGCCAGCTTGGTCACTACATTGCAGTTCCAGCAAGTCCTTGTTACAGAACAGTAATTTCTGCATACTCTGAGTCTGAGTAAAAGGTTTGGAAATTCTGGTTTCAGAGTCTCTTTTGGAACAGCAATGAGGCTATATGCGCCTGATTTGCGTAAAATAAATGCAGAAGAGGCAAATTTACTTCTGTAGTTCGTTGACGATGAAGACACAGATTTCGGCCAAGTACCATCTTGCTTGCACACTGCACGTAAAATGCTGTGGGTACTGTGCCTCGAAATAGTAGAATGTGATGCAACACTGCTAATACCATTAATTTTGACACCAGTGAGCCAGTGTCTTTTGATTTGTCCAGTCTCACTAATGCATAAAAAGTTATTGAACACTGCGGCGTGAATATGAATATGGTTGATGGATTTTATACTGTAAAAACGGATGAATTTGTGTGGGGTTTTGAGTAAATGTTGACAGATCATGGGCGCAGCCATTTTGAAAACAAGCGCCCTCTCTTGCTCAAATTCCAATAATATTTCCTAATCTAGCGCCCTCTTGTGGTCAAGTATTTATGCCATTTTCCCGTTAGAGCCCCCTCTATAGTTCTGTAAAATAAATTAGAAATCGATTAGACTGCCCTCTCGTGATTAATTTAACTTTCAAAATCTGTAACAGCGCCCTCAAGTACCATAAGTAAGCATTTTGTGGTCTTGCCTGCAGACTATAGGCAAGACCACAAAAATGCTTACCCGAGGGCTTAGATTCTAATTATTAGTTACAATCTAAATCAAAAGGCTAATAAAGGAGTGAAAATGCTCATTTCAACTTTCGGATTCGTGTGAAACAAACATGCCCCTAATTCATATGGATATCCGACTTTTCACTCATAATGCATAATGGAGATCAATGGTTTTTATTAACAAAACAATTCTTGGCAATTGCATAACCTTTAACCTCATCCCCACACTAGTAAATCAGCTTCCATAGATACCAATGAAAAATACGCCAACTTAAAAAAATCAGGAAAAATACTTAGGACTCTCCAATGTGTTTGAGACGCACATAAAATTAAAGCTTATTTCATTATTTCTATTTCAGCTTCTGTTCAATTTTATGGGGATTAACCAATGACTTTTGGGAGAAATTTCCATCCAAAGATGATCCCCCCTAAAAGTAGTCATGCAGCCCATCGCCAGCTTGAAAAAAAATGATGTCTACGCTCATTGTAAAATAGGGCACTTTTAGGGCCCAATTTCATCCAAATTTCACAGCAATACCAGCTGGTGATAGTCCTGTGCACCGCTTCCGGACCAACATTCTCTTTTACAAACCCTCAAGTTCAATTCCCACAAAATGCTCTTACAGCAGAGAATTTGAGGGCTTGCAAATCGTGATTTGGAGGGCGTAGACATTTTTCGACCGATTTACTGGGCTGCACCCTAACCCTACCCTAAACCCAACCCTAACCCTATTTCTCACCCTAATTCCCACCCTCATCCTCAATCTGTTTCTCATTGTTTTGGTGTATGGGGACCTACTGATCATGCGCAGTATAACCCCATAATAAATCGTCTTCCCCCACAGTCGCCCCCCCCCCCCCCCCACTGAAAATTTCGCAAACGCAGAAAATAATAGTATTAAAAAGAAAAAAACCACTGTGAGCGCACCCCCCCACCACCCATGAAGACAGCCCTGGCTACGCCGCCGCTGCATTTTGATCTGAGGGCCATGAACCTGAGGGTTTGTAAACAAGAAGGCTAGAAGCCGTGCACAGGACTGACAGCTTGTATTACTGTGTAATTCGGATGAAAATTTGCCCATAAAAAAAGTGCTCTGTTTTGCAATGGAGCGTTTAGTTATCATCTTTCAAGCTGGCGATGGGCTGCAGGGCTGCAGGACTACTTTTAAGGGAAACATCTTTGCATGCAAATTTCTCCCAAAAGTCATCCGTTAATTCCCACAAAATTGAACAGAAACTGAACAATTATGAAATAAACTTTAATTTTATGTGTGTCTCAAACAACTTAGAGAGTTGTAAGTATTTTTCTTGAATTTTAGGATTTTGGCGTATTTATTATTGGGGGTCTATGAAAGTTGATTTACGTGCAACCAGCACGTGTGTTCGATGCTTGAGAAATCCCGCGCATGCGCATGCACGCGCACACGGACGTACTAGACACGTGCACATGTGCGTGTACGTGTACACACATCCGCCGTACGTACGCCGTACTCCGTACGTACGTTTGTTGTTAGCACCAAAGATCGTATAGCGCAGCGCCGCTACGCTAGCGCTACGCGGCGCTATAGGATCTTTGATTAGCACACAACGCGCAAAACTTGTGTCGCGTTGGGAGCTTGGTTGACAAATATCGACTGGAATGGGATCCCGAAAACTTTGATGGTTTACTCGAATTGCTGACATCTCACCATGGACGTACTCCGTTCTGAGTGAACTGTAGAATACCGTGAGTACACTTTCAAATTTGTGTTCGAGATGAGGTTGTTTCGAAAAAGTTGATAGTGGTAGGAAAAAGTTGCGGAGTTGATCGTGGTTACCCATGGTCACCGTGGCCTCATCGTCGTTGGGCATCGGGGCTCGCGACGCTCTGAGTGTTCGGCGTGTAGTCGTCTGTGACGGCTGCTGATGATGACCGAGTACGTGATGTGTGGTCTTTCGTCTTCGGCTGGCTGTTACTAGCTTTTGGCTGAAAGCTTGGCTGAAAGGGTATTGAATGCGAACGATCGGATTGTTGAATAACTATATATGGAAAGAGTTCCATATCCGGCCATCACTTTGACCTCGTGCACAACGTCTAACGTTATGGGCCAAGACATAAAAAGTCAAAGTATTTTCAAAGAAAAAGTTGAAATTCTTTCCCTTTAAATTCGTGTTTCTTCATCAGATTTACACTTTTTGGTAGTTTTTAAGTCATATTAAGGGAAAATAAGTGATGGCTGGATATGGAACTTTTTCCTATACCGACTATTGAAATATTCGATCGTCAACCCAATATTCGAATAGGCAATATATGCACATACAGATACGACACTGGTGCTATTTTAAAGAGAAAAGTTATGCCGCATTTTTGTCAACTGTAACTTTATTGTTCCTGTCCTTAAATCCCTTGACAGCTATAAAATAATTACTGCAAAAATGCAGGCTGGAGTTTGGTTTCTTGTGATGTATGTAGTTTATGTACCCATTGATACAACAGGCACATGCAAAAGAATGTCGATTGAGCGGTTTATAATAATTTAATATCGATTGCCGCACGTAAAACACCGACATGCTTTGCTTGCAACTTTTCACTGACGCGGCATGCAGTTGCAGCTGATGCATGAAAAACTTGATCAGCGAGTATCAAATATTCGATCAAACCCAGTTTAGAATTTATAAGCGAGTACGAAATTATTCGAAAATGAACAGCCCTAAATTTTGACCAAAAAACTGAGGGGAGTGCTAACTGGCGAAACCCCTAATATAATAGGTGATACTATATACCGGAAAACTACCGAAAAACACCGGAAAACTACCGGAAAACTACCGAAAAACTACCGAAAAACACACTACATACCGGAAAACACACTAAATACCGGAAAACACCAAAAACACTTCAAACCAAAACACTCCCAAATACACTGACTACCGGAAAACACCCCAAAAACTCACATTAGTGGGGCCTACACCGAAAAACAACTAAACACACTAAATACCGGAAAACTCCTAAAATCTCACCTAATATCGAAAACTATAACAAAAACACACTCAATATATAGGCCCGGTATTTAGTGTTTTGTTGGTGTTTTCCGGTATTTAGTGTTTTCCGCTATTTAGTGGGATTTTTTTTGTGTTTTCCGGTATTTAGTGGTTTTTTGGTGTTTCCCTGTATTTAGTGTTTTTTGGGGGTGTTTTCCGATATTTAGTGTGTTTTCCAGTATGTAGTGTGTTTTCCGGTAGTTTTCCGGTAGTTTTCCGGTAGTTTTCCGGTAGTTTTCTGGTAATTTTCTGGTGTTTTCCGGTATATAGTGACACCCAATATAATAAAAGAAAATACTTCATGTGGTAATAAGATACAAACATACATGTATTGAATAAGTCTTTATTTGCTCAAAACCCAACAGCTCCTGTAACTCCCTGCCAAGGGGGGCATTACCCATCGCAACATCTCATTTTCATTCAAAAATAGAAAATGCGCCGTCTGTCCGAAAATCATTAACGCAAATCATTTTGGGGATGCCTGTTTGGTTTTTTTACACTCAGACGTTGGAAATTGGTTTATAGAGATGAAATTTTGGGAATTTTAGGGAATGTGTGCCTTTAAAACACCTTTTAAGGACCTTGTCAACTTTTGTAAACTCGTGTTTTTGAAAGTGGGGACTGGTGTGGCAGTGCTGTTTGTGCAGGTAGTATACAACATTTGCAAACATAAACAAACAAAACTACTGAAAGAAATACCATAATAGACTGTAAGTAAAAATCAGTCTCAAGCATACTGTGAAATCATGGCACCTGTTCATTTTCAAGAAAAGTGGAAATTTATATTGTTTTCAGCCGACAATCGTTGGTCCAATTTTTCTAAAGTAGGGTCAGATCCAGACTACTTGAACATAATTTTTTTGCACACAAAACTTTAAACAGGTCAGTGTTACAGTATTTGCTAACACGCTATAAAATACTAACCCCCCAAATCCATTTATTTCTGAAAATTACATGTACAGCAGAATCAAATTTACATGTATGTTGTATACTAAGTACATTTAAATCGGAGCTACGTAAAGCCATCTGTCAGTGATATTTTTGCCATTTAGGCTGATCTGCGGAGTTATAAACTTGGTTGCCAAAATACTTTGGAGCCGGATGGGAATTTCCCCTTGTTTTTCACCCTAAAAGTTTTTTTTGCGGGTTTTTCGCCCATCCCGTAAATCAGCAATAGGCTTCTACTGGAGAGTTGAAAAGTTAACCGAAAATATATTTATTTGTGTAAACATTATTGTATTTTTTGGGGTTTAAATATTTTGTATGAATGTGTAAATATTCAGTTTTAACTAATAATATGCAGGGCCCCAATGGAAACCAGTTTTAAACTGTTTGGGCACACCCTGGGTAAAGAAATGTAAGAAATAAATAAGTAAACTAGGACTCTGTCTCTTCGCTGAACAGAACATAGGGCTTTTCCGCATTATTTTTTTATGATGACACTGCGATTTTTGCTTGCTTGTGTCAATTAGTCTGCCTACCCACCAGGCTTCATGACAATTGGACCTACCAATTTACATGTCTTTCGAGAAATTATGCCTTTGATGACGTCATTATGATGGTGCACATATTTTGCATTTTTTGTTACATATGTAGGACCTAACAAACCTATTACAAAAATATTTTCGATATTAGCATGTTCTGTTGATGAATTATGGCTTAAAGAAAATTTTAAGGTTCAAAAACTTTAAAATTACTATTATTTCGTATGATGATGTCATCGTGACGTCACCTCAATTTGCATCTATTACACGAGCTACCATACCAACATACCTGGTTTGAAGGCAATCGGACGTACCGTTCTCTAGATATGGGCCCTTGAAAAATGCACCTTTAAGATGACGTCACATTACACGTGATGACGTCATCATGACGTCACGTTTCAGCATACATTTTCAGCTTAGGGTCTCTGTTTGTGTTAAGTTTGATTAAGATCTGATGTTGTTTAGTGACCAAAGTGTCCCGTACAAAATTCGTGTACAAAGTCTATGGGATTTGGGATAGAACTAAAAATTCATAGAAAATCAGCCGATGACGTCATCATGACGTCACCTCGGATTTTACATGCTAGTAGCACTATCTACCTGCCCACTAATTTTTATGACGATCGGACCTACCCTTATATGTGTTTCAAAAAAGCACATTTTTGATGACGTCATGATGACATCACACATTTTCCCATTTATGCGAAAGAATATAGGAGCTAACAAAGCTATTACAAAAAGAATTTTGAATTTAGCATGTTCTGTTGGTGAGATATAGCTTTAAGAAACTTTGAAGTTCAAAAACTTAACAATTACTATAAAATCGTATGATGACGTCATCATGACGTCACCTCAATTTTTATCTATAACACGAGCTACACTACCAACATACCAGGTTTGAAGGCAATCAGACCTACCGTTCTCTAGATAGGCCCTTGAAAAACGCACCTTTAAGATGACGTCACGTGACACGTGATGACGTCATCATGACGTCACTCTTCGACATACAATTTCAGCATAGGGTCTATGTTTGAGGTAAGTTTTGTTAAGATCTGAGGTTTTTTAAGACCTAAAGTGCCGCGGACAAAATTTGTGTACAAAGTCTATGGGCTTTTGGTCAGAACTAAAAGAAGAAGGAAGAAAAAAAAAATCAGAACAAAAACAAGGCCTTTTTTCGACTGACTCTGTCGGAAAAGCCAATAAATGAATAAATAAATACTATGATTTTATTTCCCGCGACGACCGCCGACCATGTACAATTGCATGATTCACTGTACACGTACACTACCCAGCCTTCAATGCAAGGGTTGAGCAAGCTTGACTCCTGTGACTGAGTGACACTCAATCTCCGCTGTACTGTGGGCATACAGGTACTTGGAACCGGCTCTGAGTGCCGGAATACCCGGCTCCGAGTGAACGAGCCACGGATATGCCCACGCCCCAGTTTTGTATCATTCAATACGTTTATTATCCATGGTAGAGGGCCAGTATCGGGTTGAAAGGTCTCGTGATCGCAAAGGGCTCTGCATCTGCCGAGCGGTTTGTTTCCGACTCTCCGTGACTAGTGTGAGTCTGTGTGGTTTTCCCGCCATTGTTTTGACTTGTTTTGACTTGCCTTCGCATGATTAAACCCCTATAGTAGTTATGAAACCGATTCTCGGCTCTCGGCTTTGTGCACAGAGAATGTGTAATTTAATGTACTATGGAACCGATTCTTTTGGAGCGGGAACCAAGCATAGCAGGTACCCGGTTCTTGAAAAGATTGGACTTGTGGTTCCAGTTTCCATATGAGGACCGGGTAGAACCGGGGAACTGCCGGAACCTCCAATACAAGTAACAGTTGTGCTAAACATCAAGCTGTAGTTTGAAGGCTTGTTCATGAGCAGAAAAATACCTTCGATAAGTAAAATTGTAGACAATCAGTCATCGAGTGATTCCCACAATGTTATAAATACCAGATATCTGGTATTATGGGTTTATGACTTCTGACTAGCACCCCCCTCCCACAAAAACACTGACAATTTGGGAGACTGCCAACATACATGTACATATATAGGGCAAGGTTACTCAGTTGGTAGAGCACCGGTACAATATTCTGGAGGTCGCAGGTTCAGATCCTGCTCCTGCCAGTTTTCTTTGTTCACTTTGAAAATATATTCAAATTGTCTATTCAATTTCCCTTGTGGTTTGTTTGACGATACAATAAATGAAGTTCTTGGGTCATTTGGGTCATTGCCAGATTCAGGAATTCATAATTGTTCCACCTTTTGTTCCAAATTTGCTCTCTCACACTTTGTGGAATTTAAATTTCTCAATTTTTTTAGCATTCATGTACATATGAAGACTTCAGGCGCAAAAGCCTCTAAATGCCACTTTCCAGAAAAATTAGATAAAAACGATATAAAGTGAAAGCGCTTTCACTTGATATCGTTATCTCATTTTTCTGGGAAGTGGTGTTTAGCTGCTTTTGCTCCTGAAGTCTTCATGTACATTGTATTTTGTTATGAAAGTGATAGTTTATTAGTAGTAAAAACCCCTACTTAACCGTGATGAGTGACCTAATAGCTAGCCCAGTATTGCTACTGCATTATACATGTACATGCTGTCTGGCTTCTCAGCGAAGGACATGGGCTGTATTTCCCTGATGGCATCAATTAGCGTATTACAGAAAGTACATGTAATGTTTGTTTATGTACTGGTGTTTATTTTGAAATTTTGGAACAATTTCTCCTTATATTCTTCAATAATGCCCCCCCCCCCCCACAAATCATTGGAGATATTCCTAGAATCATGCTTTCTGGATCAGTCACATTTGTATATTGACACATATAACTCCCTAGGTGGTGTGAAAAATCGTATTGAAATTGGAGGATTTCCTGTAATAATATTATTTATTTTTTTTATCCGGAAAGTCCTTTAGAAATGTTAGTTTCCAGAGTGAAATTCCCCTTTGCTAGCTTTTTGTTCTTTTTGCTTGGTGGACTGATCATCACTTTTTGTCTAAAGCTCTCGTGATTCATCAGTAGAAAATTTGAGAAAATCTGTGCGTTTTCTCTGTTAGAAATAGCACCTGTGTGTATGCAACCGAGTACTCGTGTATCACTTAGTAATTTCTCAGACAGTGAAATAGAAAGTTTTTGAATGTCATTTGTGGGGAATTAAAAAAATGAAAACCAGGGTCCATGTACATTTGTACAAACAATGTACACGGATTTACGTTTATAATGCGAAAATGCAATTTACACTGTAAAGCTGTAAGAGCCCCACTGTACACACTTGCATACCATGATGCACCGATGTGCTAGTATTACATGTAACATGCAGACCTTCCAAGATTTCCAAGATTTAATTTAGGGATTGGCTTCCTTGAACTGGCCCAAACCTGCCAAAATCCAACACCAATGTGTGTTGTATTTTGATGGGTTCGGGACTGTAGAGCCTTGGAACCATTACTTTATATGGAGAGTCAAAAAAATGCCAAGGGGGTAGTGGGTAGTCCAGGGTTCACGCGCCTCCTAGAAAAACCTGGAAAATCCTGGAATTTTGTACCTATCCTGGAAAGTACTGGAATTGTTAAAAGAAGTCTTGGAAGTTCCTGGAAATTGAAGTCAAATAAATTAGTTTCAAAATGAGACAAAACGGTCTAATAAGTTGCAATCAAAATGAGTCCGCAAATCAAAATTACCGCAAATGAGTCCGCGATCCCGCGCAGCGTCAGCGTAGCTGAATTTAGTCCTGGAAAAATCAAAATCTTGACTGGAAAATCCTAGAAAAGTCCTGGAATTTTATTTTTTACAAGGATGTATGAACCCTGGGGTACTCGCATACCTGTGTTTGGTTACAAGTGTGTACCCAATTCCTGTACTACAGGGTACCCGTAATTGCACACTTCTACAGCAGCCAACATTTCATATGACTGTACTTGCTTGTCATTGGTTCTCATCTGATCTGTTAGCAGGCAAACTTGGGCAATTAAATTCCTAGCTCTTTAAGATTAGTCTAGCAGCCCTTGATGCAGTGCCTTCAATAATCTGTCACCAACTTATACCCGAGCATAAATTTAATATCAGTATCAAGGTACAGTGTGTAGATCTATTACCCGATTATCTTGGGTTTTTCATTCCCATGGGCTTGTGGCCCTCTGTTCCGCAAATTGGATTTCAAAAGACCATCCGTGGCATATCCCCCCAAGGGAATTTACTCAGCTCTGCTGGTGCTCCCGGTCCCATGGAGAAATAATTTCTCCATGGTACTCCCAACTATTTGTGTGGAATCATGCTGGTAATTGAAATGTTCAGTGCTTAATTGTTCCTGATCCTGTGCACATTGTGAATGTTTGTAGCCTTATTCGTCTAAAACTTATATTTTACCTGTAGTGTTGTCCAATTCTGTCACATTTTCAGTCAGTGATTTGACAAAGCTGGAAATATATCTGCCAGCGGAGGAATTTATGAAGGGACACTGTGAAAGGACAATATTTATTCTAGCGGCAAAATTATGGCCATGATTTATTTTGGAGTGTTTCATATATAGAGAATAAATTTAGAGAAATATAAGTGGTCCAATGGTTACTGTGTCTGACTCACATGCGATGGTATGTGGGTTCGAACCCCGCCAGGGGATTATGTTGCTTGTGTGCTTGGGCAAGACACTTTACTACAATTGTCTCTCTCCACCCAGGAGTATAAATGGGTACCTGTGGGGGAGAGAACAGATTGCGCTGATCTCAAACTGCTGCATAGAACTGATCTCAAGGCCCGATGACCAGGGGTAATAATTGTGAAGCGCTTTGAGACATTTGTATAAAGCACTATATAAGCACCGCATTATTAGGTGTTGGGCTTCAGCCCAAAACCTATTGTTATTGTTCGGATTATTCTTATTATTCTGAAATTCTTGGACTTTCTTCTCCGGAGTTGTTTGACTACATGCAAACTCATATCAAGTTCATATTTGGTAGATATATGAACATCACATTGAAGATTCCGGAAAATGTAATGACGTCATGATGACGTCATCAGGTATCAAATTACAAGCAATTAAACATTTCTATTTTTAATGTTTGAAAATCGATATAAAATCAACCGTGAAAGACCGGAACTTGATTTTTACGGCAATTGATAGGATAATATTAGATCTTCAATTTTGATCATGCGTGCAAAATCACGTGACCCTTCCTTCCGGTCGAAACCGGAAGTGCCTTATAATTTGAAAGTGGAAAAAGATTTGAACTTGCTTTCAGCGATGTTAGTCCTTGGCCAGGCTGAACTTTTCAAAAATGTTAGCTGTGACGTCATAAAATATTCGAGCGCCCTCTAGCGGCAGGTTGAAAAATGTTCAAAATGAACTTTCAGTCGATGTGTGTGGCGAAGTTTGCGGTAATCACTTTATAATTGATATATATGATGACCTTCATGCAGGCAACACGTGTGCGAGGGCTCAGATTGATGACGTCATCAGACCGGAAGTTGCAATGAAAAGACCTTTAAACCTTAAAAAATCGCTGAAAAATCAACCGTGACAGATATATTTCAGATGTTTGCTTCAGATAGCACAGTTGACATAGCTCTCGAGCTTTGTGATAATGACGTCACGATGACGTCATCAAGTATCATATTACAAGCAATCAAAGATTTCTTGATTTAATGTTTAAAAATCAATATAAAATCAACCGAGAGAGATCTGATTTTGCTTTTTACGGGAATTGATGGAATAATGCAGGGTCTTCATTTTTGATATTACGTGCAAAATCACATGACCCTTCCTTCCGGTCCAAACCGGAAGTGCCTTATAATTTAAAAGTGGAAACAGATTTGAACTTGCTTTCAACGATGTTAGTCTTTGGCCAGGCTGAACTTTTCAAAAATGTGTGCGGTGACGTCATAAAATATTCGAGCGCCCTCTAGCGGCAGGTTGAAAAATGTTTAAAATTGACTTTCAGTCGATGTGTGGGGCAAAGTTTGCGGTAATCACTTTATAATTGATATGGGTCTTTCTACAGTAATGGGTAATTTTGACGGACAAAACGTCATGAATATTATTATAAAAACCATAAATAAAAAACCCACAACTTGTGTGTGATATTATAATGTATGTAATAAAGATATATCAGAAATAAAAAGAAAACCATTGGTTGCTGTGTTTGTCTGTTATTCACTTGAACCTAAAGAATGTGCTCCTAAAATGGTGTTAAATATTGTGACAATTCTATATGGGCAGGAAACTATTCCAAATTCCCTGTGTTTAAGTCTCAGTAATAAACTAAACTGATGGTGTAAGAAGAGTTGCATGTCCCCCCATGTAAATAATGTAAGACGGCACCTGCTGCGAGCTCGCATGTAAATACATGCCGACTGTCCGGAACACGGTTACCCACGTAACTGTGTCCGTCAAAATGTTACGTGGGTAATCCCTTGCCAGAAAACGAAATTGAAGAATTGTATTCAAACCCGATGATGACTGTTTTTTAGCTTTGTTATCTTGGATGTGACACATGTCGTGACGGCGAATGTTTCCATGGAAAACTTTCTCAAAACGGCCGACGAAATCCGAGTTGCAACGTTCCGTCAAATCGTTACGTTGGTAATTTCACCTCGTGCGCCAACTCAGAAATAGATAGATCCCTGGTTGACTTCAAATGGCATTCTCCACTTACTGAAATGGGTTTCTGACTCGGTGTTCCGGAACTATCTTTCTAACTTCCCGACGGATGTTTCATGTTTGGTATTCCGTCAACAATGTTACGTGGGTAAGCGCGTTACGAGGGTAATCATGACAAAGATTTATAAAACGACTTTAGCACATATGAGACAGGCCAAAATTGTTTCTAGTGAAATGAAATAACGTAAACATCATAAAACATGGTCCTACTTCAGTGTTCAAAACCCAGGCAAAAATAAAAGGAACGGAACAACGACATCATCACACAAGGGACGGACACAATACCTACTGCCATGGCAGCGGCATTACCCTCGTAACATGATACGGACAAAAACACAGACGCAACATGATATGCAAGAAACAGTTACCCTGTGTAATATTGTTTGCACAACAGAAGTACATGGTTCATGGAAATACTCAAGGGGAAATCTGAGGTTGTATGTTATGCAAAAAAGAACATTTTCGGTTAAACTTGAGAGATCCAAACTCGACTTAAACAATGCTAATGAACGGGCACGAAAACGTGTACATGTACATGTATATATTTGGAAACAGTCGTTGACCACGACACCGGCGCCATTACGATCGTAGTGGCAAGGCTGTCGCATGCTTTCTGCAAATCCAGGTGACTGAAACCATGCTGAAACTTAACAAATGTTATAAATTATTATTTTCTGTATGACTCGTTTCTTGATAAAATTATTAGATGTTTGTTCACGAGACAATATTGTGCCAAAAACGCGTGTGTCAATTGCACGGCTGTTTTGTGTAACGTTAATGTTAGCCCAACGTTAGGTCGCGGATTAATATGGAGTCCCCTCAGCATGGCGCACCTTGACGTTTCCCTCGACTTTCATCATGCATTGTTGCCCATTCTCTTAGTTGAAATGTTTCATATTAATTCAGAATAAACACTGGAAGAGTACTTTTATCCTAATAATGCCTGTCAAATATTTTTTAGTATCATAAAAAGTCCGAAACTAAAAAAACGTGGTGTCCGGAAATTGGGCACAAATCGGTAAAAGTTAAGGACACCTGATCTATTTTTTTTTTACTCTTCCAGCTAAAAACTTACTTTTAAATACCCAAGCAGTCTTTAATTAATTATTGAAATTAACTCTAGGTTTTGTTTAATGGTAAGAAAATGTGGGAAGTAGTCTGAAGTAGTGATTTTCTTCCTTTTTTTAGCAGTAGGCCTACAGTACATGTAGTACATGTAGGTTGACTTCAGCCTGTGTTGTCACCATTTTACACTATATTTTTCCTCTTAAATTCTTTCTACAAAATTAAGCCTGATGATGTTCCACATGGAATTTTAGGGAACTAAAATACATAAAGTGACTGAATTTACATGTAGGTTAATAAAAAAAACCTGCCCACATTTATGTGTCACAGTGCAAAGATCCTGGTAACCGTTTGGAATTCAATGTCCGTCAATGTTACGTGGGTAAGTCTATGCTAATGCGGAACACCCATTCTGAATTTGAGCCATATTACACAGATGGACTTGACTAATAACAAATTAAGCAGTAAGAAGTGGACCACCAAAGACTCAGTTACTGGCATGACAGATTTTCTGCATTTATTCATTGTCTTTCAATAAAACGGTAAATGAAATATATTGACCATGTGAAAAATACAGTGATCTGGAGGGATTACTAATTTTTTGTGCCAAAAGGGAAATTGTAGGAGACTTCCTGCAGTGATATTATTTGCAATCGTCATTTGCACTTTACAAACACACATTTCAAAATTTCTCAAATACCTTGCTTGACCGCTGGGGCTACCAACGTGTCCGTCCCCGTTACGTAGGTAATACCCCTTAAAGGCAGTACACACAACCCTTTATTTTTTTATTGTTCAAGAGAAAGTTATCTTTTCACTACTTTTTCTGAAAAGGTAATTGTACCCCTCAATTGATGTTTAGTCTTTCAATCTTCTGCAAGCAATTTTAATTTTGAGGTAAATGTCACACTCCTATTACCCATTACCATAGAAAGACCCATATATATGATGACCTTCATGCAGGCAACACGTGTGCAAGGGCTCAGATTGATGACGTCATCAGACCGAAAGTTGCAATAAAAAGACCTTTAAACCTTAAAAAATCGCTGAAAAATCAACCGCGACAGATATAATTCAGATTTTTGCTTCAGATGGCACAGTTGACATAGCTCTCGAGCTTTGTGATAATGACGTCACGATGACGTCATCAAGTATCAGATTACAAGCAATCAAAGATTTCTTGATTTAATGTTTGAAAATCAATATAAAATCAACCGAGAGAGATCTGATTTTGCTTTTTACGGGAATTGATGGAATAATCCAGGGTCTTCATTTTTGATATTACGTGCAAAATCACATGACCCTTCCTTCCGGTCCAAACCGGAAGTGCCTTATAATTTGAAAGTGGAAATAGATTTGAACTTGCTTTCAACGATGTTAGTCTCTGGCTAGGTTGTACTTCACAAACAAAATACCGGTGACGTCATAAAATGTTAGAGCGCCCTCTAGCGGCAGGTTGAAACATGTTTAAAATGAATAATCGGCTGATGTGTGTGGCGAAGTTTGGTGAAATCACTTTATAATTGATATATATGATGACCTGTACGCAGGCAACACGTGTGCTAGGGCTTAGATTTATGACATCATCAGACCGGAAGTGACAATGAAAAAACTTTAAAACCTTCAAAAATTGCTAAAAAATCAACGGCGACAGATATAATCCAGATTTTTGCTTCAGATAGCAAAGTTAACATGGCTCTCGAGCTTTCTGGTAATGACGTCACGATGACGTCATCAAGTTTCAGATTACAAGCAATCAAAGATTTTTAGATTTAATCTTTGAAAATCAATATAAAATCAACGGAGAGAGATCTGATTTTGCTTTTTACGGGAATTGACAGAATAATCCAGGGTCTTCATTTTCTATATTACATACAAAATCACATGACCCTTCCTTCCGGTCCAAACCGGAAGTGCCTTATAATTTGAAAGTGGAAAAAGATGTGAACTTGCTTTTAACGATGTTCGTCTCTGGCTAGGTTGTACTTCACAACAAATTTACCAGTGACGTCATAAATTGTTAGAGCGCCCTCTAGCGGCAGGTTGAAAAATGTTTAAAATGAATAATCCGTTGATGTGTGTGGCGAAGTTTGCTGAAATCACTTTATATTTAATATATATGCTGACCTTCATGCAGGCAACACGTGTGCGAGGGCTCAGATTGATGACGTCATCAGACCGGAAGTTGTAATGAAAAGACCTTTAAACATTCAGAAATCGCTGAAAAATCAACCGTGAGAGATATAATCCAGATTTTTGCTTCAGATGCACAGTTCACATAGCTCTCGAGGTTTCTGGTAATGACCTCACGATGACGTCATCAAGTATCAGATTACAAGCAATCAAATATTTCTAGATTTAATCTTTGGAAATCAATATAAAATCAACCGAGAGAGACCTGATTTTGCTTTTTACGGGAATTGATGGAATAATCCAGGGTCTTCATTTTTTATATTACGTACAAAATCACATGACCCTTCCTTCCTTTCCAAACTGGAAGTGCCTTAGAATTTGAAAGTGGAAAAATGTTTGAACTTGCTTTCGACGATGTTAGTCTTTTAGCAGGCTGATCTTTTCAAAAATGTTAGCGGTGACGTCATAAAATATTCGAGCACCCTCTAGCTGCATATTGAAAAATGTTCAAAATATACTTTCAGTTGATGTGTGGCGAAGTTTGCGGTAATCACTTTATAATTGATATAATAATTATATCAATTATAAAGTGACCTTCATGCAGGCAACACACGTGCAAGGGCTCATATTGATGATGTCATCAGACCGGAAATTGCGCTGAAAAGACCTTTATACCTTAACAAAAATTATGAAAAATCAACCGTGAGAGATATAATCCAGATTTTCACTTCAAATAGCAGGGTAAACATACATGTAGGTCTCTAGCTTTATTGTAATGACGTCATTATGACATCGTCATGTATCAAATAACAAGCAATTCAAAATGAATATTTTTAATCTTTGAAAATCAATATAAAATTAACTGTGAAAGACCTAAAATTTCTGTTTGCGGCAATGGATAAAGTAATAACAGGTCTTCATTTTATATATTGAGTGCAAAATCACGTGACCCTTCCTTCCTGTCGAAACCGGAAGTGCCTCATAATTCAAAATTGGTAAAAGATATGAACTTGCTTTCCACGATGTTAGTCTTTGGCAGGTATGTGCTTTTCAAAAAGCGACCAGTGACGTCGCAAACTGCAGATTAACTGCGTTGGTAATGTGCACAGATGTAATAGTGTCATGATGACGTCATCAAGGTCAAATTACAAAAACCTAAACAATCTACATTTTTGAGAACGTCATGCTTCATGAACTGCAGCACACAAACTTTTCACAATTAGTGATTACATACATGTGGATCTATTCTCTTATGTAATCAAACTGAAAAAGTCCAACACCGTGTGTTTGTACTACAAACTCTAGTTATTATTATTATTATTGAATACTAACCTGGAGTTTGGCTTTTCCATTGGACAAGGTCTTTTCCGAGTCTAGGGCAGCTACAAAAAAATGTTCATGTATGTGTAGGGCTCATGATACAATACATGGATGGCACAGGCATGTACCCAGTTGACTTCCTGGCCCCCTCTCCAGGGCTTGAAATTCCATACAAATACCCACTACACCATTGGACTAGTAGTGACCCACTACACCAGAGTTAGGCTGTTAAATGTTACAAGTGGAGTCCCACCTTGTTAGTAATTTTGATTATGGAAGTCACCTACATTTTAATACAAGGCTTAAAGCCACTCTACAATGGGCAACAATTAACAGAGGTGGTGGGATCGGCCACATTTTAGGGTCCAGTACATACATTGAGTGCATTTAGTGAACCTGATAGCCTTGTTGTATGTACGTGTACATTTGTAGTTTGTGTTTCTGTACCTACAATGTACATGTGTGTACATTGTAACAAAAAGGCAATTAAATTCTAATGACAAGGCTAATAAAATGTAATGTGTGCCCAAAGAATGGAGTAATGAGGTTGCATCTACAGATTTAGTACACTAAATGCATGCATGCGAAAAGTACACAATGACATTATGGATACTCAATCATGTGTAATACAGCAAACCAACTAAAGAGCATGTCAATTAAATGTTAGATTTCACATTGTTCGTTAACAACCCAATTTATATTTTGTGTGTTATGCCTTTATGATTATTCTACAGTATCCAGAAAAAGGAAGTTTTTACAGTGAGGAAAGGGGAATAGTGTATGAATGAATTTTTGATCAGAATTTGCCAAGCAGTGGTTGCATGGTTTGTGATTTTTTAATAATTGGAATCGCCCAATAAAGTACAAGGCTAAAAGCTACTCTTGAGTCTTTGGAGTCTTGTAAGCAAGTTGGGTGGCGGGGAATTGATACAAGAGTGAGTTACAAAAATCCAAACGAGGAGAAATAAGGGTCTGAACAAGTTTCTCTGTGGCTGAGCGGGTTAAGTACTCACGAATTAATCCCAAGTTACGCAACTGAAAGCGGACAGATTTTTACAGGTATTGGAAACTTGATTAGACATCGACATGAAAGAATCAAAGTTAACACCAAGGTTTCTACAGGTCGCAGACAAACGAACAGCTGAATTGCAAATATTGATTTTCTGAATGCTAATTTTGGCAAGTTGTGCCTTAAGCCCTGTCCGCACTGGACTTATTTTGGTAAAACTTACCGAGACGATGGGAACTTTTCCCATTTTAAGTCCAGTGCGGACAGCCTAGGACGTTTTCCTCTCAGTTACTTTTCCTGAGTCCAGCGGTTACTTCTACCGGCCAACTGCTGCCCAGGAAAACTGACCAGGTAACTTTTCCCGAGACGATAAGTCCAGTGCGGACAGTGCGAGTCGGTAAAAGCGGCTCAGGAAAGCGTACATCCGGCCAGAGCGCAAGGTCATGCTTCACAGGGAAACCACGCATGCGCTTTACATTGTTTCACCGCTGTGCGGTGCACGTGGCAAGTTTCCAAATTCCAGTGCGTTGTTCCCACTGATCTGTGGTTGTTCCTCTTTTGGTCGCAATCATGGTAGATTTTATTATTGATAAAAAAGTCGGAAGTTTGATCGGTGCTAAAAACGTAGGCCTGCGTGTACACATCGGCCGGAAAAGTGAAAAGGCACGCGTGATTTGGGCCGGGGATTTGGGTAAATCGCGTCACTAAAGGTCACGCAAAGCGCCCTCATGAGTCGTTATATTGACAGCTCGGTTACTTCTCCCACGGTCTCGGTAAAATTTTCCCGTGTCGAAAGTCCAAGTGCGGACAGTGGTCACATTTGACCATTTTTCATTTTACCATTGTCTCAGTAAAACCTTCCCCAAAATAAGTCCAGTGCGGACACGGCTTATGAGCCAAACAATGAGCTCCGTGCGCCAACAAAAGAGGGCGCTGTCTACATAGCAACCGCACTTCCGTGGGAGTACGTCGCTGGTATATGCACTGCGCTCCTCGTTCATTTGATATCGTATACCAGTGGGATTGCTTTGTCTGTTTGCCGACTCTCAATAATTGCTTTTCCAATAAGATAGCGGGAACCAGACACCTTAAAACCCTAACCCTCCAGGGTATTTTGGCTAGAAACCCTGCCAGACGCATCAGATTGCATACTTTGTCACATTGACTTGTGTGCAAATGCACAGATGCACTGTGCTGCATCTGGCAGGGTTAGTGTTAATTGAAGTCTAGGTAAGATGGCGTCGATATTGACCCCCCAACTCGCCTTTTCTTTCCGCTGAGGGGGTAGTTGTGCACGGAGCCCATATCAGTTCTGATTTGGTGTTGTTGAGTTTAAGTGAGTTGGAACCCATGTACACGTGTACTAACGTCATAAATGCATGCTTCAAGTTTACAAAGAGTACTCTAGGTATAGGGTAACGATCAGAGGTGGTGGGGTTGGCCACATACTGAATTGCTAACCCTTTTTAGACCTCCTTGTACATTTGTACAGACCCATGCATTGGGGTCTCTGTACATTGTACAGTGTACATGGGCATGATGGGGAAAGGAGATGCATGGCCCCACCGCCCATACATGTTTGTATACATTGTAGCAAGTTCTGCACTTGTCTGTGATGTCTCTGGGGATGATCTTTGAGGAGTGTGTTTCACTTTCCGTCCTGGTCTGATTGTGCCACCATGTATATGTATGTCAGTAGAATATGCTTCGTTGGACCATTTTTATTGCTTTGTTCCATAAGCTTGTGATTTGCAGTGTTTTTCATCTTGACTCTATTTGAACTCTAATACATGTAGTTTGTCTGTAAATTTACAAATTTTGTTGGCCAATCCATTAGCAAATCTGCACAATGGGCAAGGATTTTGCCCCCTTTCCTGTCTGTATTCAGCCAGCGACACTATGGGAAAATGATTGAGTCAAAAACTGTACATTGCAGCAGTTGGCTATAGTCCAGGTTCCGAGTCCAATACAAACCAAGTGGTACGTCCAGCCCACGGCGGGTATACGCGTTAAAACTTCACTCGGTCCACGGAACCGTACAACCGCAAATTTTGCAATGCAATGGGGCTTGATCTAATATATGCAGATTAGACGCATGCGCATCAGTGTTACGAAAACACCGGTTCCCGACTCATTAGCAAAGCCGTGATACACGAGTGGCATGGAAAAACATACCCGAGTAAACTGTCCACCAACCACTGTGGCCACTCCTTGGGATTTTTCCCAAGATCTTGGGAATTTTGGTCGGAAAAATATGGATTGCATACTCTAACTTTTTCGGAAGGCCTCCCATTGGTTTTGTACACGATTTTCAATCGTGGACGTTAGGTCAAACGTGGACCCCTTTGTCTACGCCCGAATTCTTTTGTCCTAGGTCCACGATTGCCGGCATATACAAACTCACCTACCCACCCACCCACCTACCCACCCACCAACATAAGCAGCAGGTAGTAGACCACAGCATGTTTCAGGCTGCCGTGGTAAAAACAGTTGACAAGAAAAGGTACATTGCAGACTTGCAGCTAACTCTGTTTCCGTCTTTCCTAATTTCGCCGAAAGGTCCATCATGCTGTGATGTTTATTAGATCATACAATACAACTCCACAGGGAACACCTTTTTATGAAGGTTTGAAAGAACTTTGCAGTCCAATTTGTACTCAATTGTGACACAGTATCAAACCATATTCTATTTTTGTTAGTTTTGTAGTTTTTATTCTGAGCTAGCTAAACACTTTAATTTGAAAATTAGATAAAAGATGAAAAAAGATGAAAATATGGCTTTGTTCACGTAAAAGTGAACAAAGTTGCCTTCTTAAAATGTTTTTAATGGGCTCTTACAAGATTTTCTATTAAAAGATATTTTACCCTAGCTATACCAGATTTCACTGTGAACAAGTAACAATGGATTTAGTGCCAAGTAACAATGGATGTTTCATTGTTAGTGCACTATATTTCTTTTGTTAGATGTTCGTGTTTGTTGTCATAGTGTTCCTGTTCCCCAATTTAAAGAAAATTCTCTTGTATCCTCACTGTGATTACCATAAAAATGTCCCCTTTTATTCACCCCCCCCCCAAAAAGAAAACCCAAAAAACTGGGCTCTGATGAAGAGTGATTTATCAATGTTGTAACTTGAATTGTTCGAGGAACATATAAACAGTACTGCCAAGCTACATAATGTACATACCAATACATGTACATACATGTACCTCACTCGCCATCAATCTCTCACACCTCAAGAGATGACCAACAGAAACCATACATGTACCTCACTCGCTATCCATCTCTCACACCTCAACAAGAGATGACCAACAGAAACCATACATGTACCTCACTCGCCATCCATCTCTCACACCTCAACAAGAGATGACCAACAGAAACCATACATGTACCTCACTCGCCATCCATCTCTCACACCTCAACAAGAGATGACCAACAGAAACCATACATGTAGCAACAATTTTGTTTTGTACTGCAGGGCCAATTCAGTGCTAACGTGCATTCGTCATGATCCCTCTCGCGTGATGTTGATAACTTGTGGGCACATCTCAGTAAATCCATTTTGGCTCAGCCAGTTTACTGTCACACTTTCCACACGTCAGTCGGATTAGGGATCTACGTGTATTATTAACCGTTTAATCTTGACCCTAACCCCCACGAGGTATTCTCTGATGAGCACCCTGCCAAATGCAACAGAATGCAACACAGCTGAAATAAGAACCCTGCCAAATGCAATGTTGCACTGTGCAGTGAACTCATCTGTACCAGCCTTGTTGCTGGAGGCTTATACAGTGGAACGTTACAACGAACATCGTGGGATCCACAGATTTTGTTTAGTATAGCGATCGTTCAGTATAGCGATTTTAAACTGCTAGTCTGCCAACATGGCATCCGTTCTTTTAAATAGCGCCCTCTTGCGTCGTATTTGAAATGTGCCCTCTTTTGATTGTAATTGAACATGTGCCGGCCTTACAATTACAAACAGCCCAAATACCCAGTACATTTTTTAATCCGTTGCCTTTTTTTCAACAACAATATGTTCGGTAAGTTTTGTACACAAAATTTGGGAGCCAAGGATGGTGTTCGGTATAGCGGTGTTTGTTATAGCGGCGTTCCATCGTACATGTATAATACTAAATACAAAAGAATGCATCAAACCAGGAGACATGCCTTGACTGCTAAATAAATGCAACAACTTTTAGCAGGGTTAGGGTTAATGCATACTCCCTCTTGATAATAACGTTTCTAATTACTCTTGTACATGTAGGTGTAACTTGAATGTGTGGCATTGCGTGAGCACAAGAACGTCACACCTTCTGGTTGGTTGGCGATGGCCGTATGTCGTGTTATGAAGGTTTAAATTTGGATGGTGTGAAAGTGTGCCAGGAAAAGTAGTCAGTGATGCTCACTGCTCCTGGAAAAATACTGTTCCAAAAATTGACGCTTGTGGTCTTCGTGTCAAGATTCATCAGTGGTTTTTTCTCTGTAAATGATTGAAAATTTCAGTGTGCTGTGGCTTTGTGCTTGAAGGCAATAAGTTATGACAACTGTACCTCAGCTGAAATAGGAAGAGGATGTACATGTACATGCTGATTTAGATCCAGAATTTTTTTGCAGGGGGAGGCAGACCTTACAGGTTGTTGAAAGCAAAACAAAAATTAGAATGAAGGGTGTGGCCTAGGGCTGTCCTGAATATACCGAATATTCGATCGTCAATCGAATATTCGAATACCTTTTTGCCGGTCCGAATATTCGATAAAGTATATGACTCTGATGCTATTTTAATAGAAAAGTTACGGTGCTTAGCAGTGTCAAATGCAGCATTTCTGTCGACGGTAACTTTTTTGTGGACGGAGATATATTATTCACGTCCGTAAAACCCGTGACAAAAATGCAGGCTGGAGTTTGGTTTATTGTTAATATAACCTATCTAGTATCAAAACCTATCGAGTAAAAGGTTGTAATACACAAGCTATGAGAGAGGAAGTTGCATGATGTTTTGATAGGTTGTGACAGTTATAATAATAGGACTAATTTGTAGACAGATCAACTTTACATATATGTGGTTCAGTGGTTGGATTAACGATTCTGTGTGCATGCTTTTTGACATGCACCCCCGAATAATTTTCAAATTAATTTACTATTCTTTTGCATTGGATATGTTATGAGCTCTCCAATGAGACAGTCCAACCCAAAATTGGGCCCTGATACATGTAAGTACACACAGTCGTACTTTCCCAATACGTGCGAGGACAATGCTTTGTGTTTCCTATTGTTCCTTTAATATAACCCAACCCCATAGACTAAGCACGTACTTCTACGTGTGAGGACCGATTTCAACAAAAGACTTGACGTCCTTTGTCCTCTTGTAACTAGCTGTAATGAGTTTTAAATTTATACACTCCTACATTGTACAGGTAATTCGTAAACTGTTAAAATAATTTTTTTTAAATTGTCCGTAATTCGTTAGCAGGGGGAAGTCTGTTGAGTTGGAATTTTCAGTCGGGGCACAGACACAGCAATTACCTGAAATTGACTGCCACATATTCATCAGGGAAATTCCTCTTCAGAAAAATACCGGTAGGATAGTGTTTAGATAAAAAGCAATTAAAGGCAGTGTGTATGATTGGTCATTGTTGCAATTTTCAGAAATGGGCGGATTTGGGGGTTAGTATTTTATAGGAAATATCGTTTCACTGACCTGTTCAAAGTTTTGCGTTATTGGATGGCAAAAAAAACGAGAGAAAAACGGTGCTCGTTTTCAACCGTCGGGCGGATGATAGCCTTTAGTCAAGGCGCCCCGAATGCCAGCCTGTCCGGGGCGCGCCACTCGTCCGGGTAGCCACGCGCACCTTGATGAAAGGCTACAGGGCAGTTTTCCAACGATTTCCAGCTGGAAATCATTGGAAAATGATATACATTTCCACTTTTCTTGATGACAGCACACCTAGTGCCATCATTTCACAGAATGATTGAGACTACATGTACTATTACATGTAACTTGCAGTCTAGTAAGGTATTTCGTAATAATTCAGTAAACAAAATTGAAGGATTACCAATCGTGTACACTAAATTTAACCGAATAGCACGACAGCAACGCAAGATGATACTTGAGTGTACGTGTAGACCACAATATTTTGTAAATTACAACTTTTCTATTCATGACTAAAAATGACCCTGATGTATGACACTAAATGACAAGTAATTACAATTTACTAATTTAATACAATCACATTGTGCACGTATTGATATTGTTTTCACAATGAAGTAAATCTATTTAGGACCTTAAAGTTCAGATTATTATTTGATTGAATGTTCACACCAGTTATACTGAAATTTACTATGAAAGAGCTATGTAATGACACTGCATGCACATACAGTGTTTGGCTTTTAGTATTTTTACATTCCTACATATTGTTTGATAATCAGTTTTCATGTTTATAATTTATTTGAAATTGAGTCCGAAACATCAATTGCAGAGTGAAAGATATTTCATTTAATACATTACTTCGGTAGCCAAGTTTAGTACAGAAATATTTTTCAAAGTAACATAGAATAAATGAAAATTAATTAATAATATTCCCCTTGTAAAATTCCTAGTTTTCACCCCTGAAACCATGTAGAGAAAATCTGTGACGAAAATTCAACCCGAAAACCTCTGTTTTACGGCACAAAATCTTGATTCCAAACGTCATCAAGTAGGTCAACATTTTGGTCAGGCACCCTGTGCGGGGAATACAGCACGCACAGCACAGCAAGGATTCTGGCTAGTCTGGTAAAGATATCTTTCCAACAGAAAATGAATGGCAAGGCGAATAGTGGAATCCGACTATTTTTGATGAATGGTAGGATGTCGTCTGCTCCTTATCTTTCTAATATCTGAATCATTGTTTTTAGGTAATAGAATATAAATTGAGATTGGTAACATACAATTTTAAACTTGACATCCTCACATTTAGAGGGCTACATGTACATTGTACATTACCAGCTTCTACTTAAAAATAGATGGTCACTTTTTCCCAAAATCTTTGATGTTTTTTCTGGAAATTACACATTTTGTTTACATACTCCAAATTCTATCACAGACAGTGAGTTTGCTAGAAATTTATATGAGAGAGACTGGCATTGCGGGTAACACCATGTGAAATAAATCTCTTCTAGGAAGAAGTGTGGTTCTGAAAAGAACAGAGGTGAGTGTGTAACTCGACGTTTCGGACAGTGTGCTCTGTCCGTCCTCAGGAGTGTGAGTGATGTGATGCAGAGTTGCTGCAGCTTTTATGCCTTCTGGGTGCCTAGTCGGGTGTGACGACTGGATGCTGTTGTGTGCGTTGGGGTGTGGCAGTAGCTTGTTGGGTGGCGTGGGTGTAGGATGTGTGGTGCTTGAAGAGTTGGGACCAAATGTCGTTGATGTGGAATCCAATGTTATGAGAAACTGTGTTGTGTTTGCGGATTTCTATGGCCTCTCTGATGCGTCTCGGGTGCCAGAATGTGACTGGGGCGATGATCTTGGCTTGGTTTACCTACATGTACATGTAGTCAGTTTCCCTTGTGGCTTAATTTCATGTCAAATGTTCAATGTTTGCACATTGTGGAACACAAGGCGGTGCCTCTACAGAGAAAATTCAATCCTACTTGTCCTGTTTAATTGTCTTCCTGAGTGATTGATGACATCTTATATGGTGCAATTAGAATTTGATTGGATTCTTGCAAGTCAGAACACAAAGCCCACTTCACACGAGCGCTGGGAACACACATCTGTGATGATTGGCGCCGGGTGTCTGACGCCCAAGGATGCCTGCGATTTCAGGCTTTCTCATGACACAACCCAGTCCGGTAGCGAACGTCCCTTGTTTTGCAGTGTTTGCATACGTGGGTCAAAGGCTACACATGTGTATCGCTGGTACTGCAAAATTCTTTGAACAACGAAATTTATAGGGTACCAGTTATTTTCTTGCGAGTAAATTTCTTTGTACAAATTTACGAAAACTACGGACACATGTTTTCTAGGTCACAGTACCGTAATTTTACGTCCAAAATCTCTTAAAACTACAATGTAAAATACGCTGATTGTTTGTTTTTTAATAACCCTAACCCTAACCCTAACCCTCTAGGACATGTTTCCCAGAACCCTGCCAGACGCATCAGATTGCATACTTTGTCACTTGTGTGCAGAGTCCAGCCAAGTGGAGCTGTCAGCACAGATGCACTGTGCTGCGTCTGGCAGGGAAAAATCTGTTATTTCACAGATTTGTTTACAGTGCACTTCGTCAAAATATAACATTTGCTGTAAATATACAGCAACACCAATGAAGTGTTGTTTGTTTACAGAGAATCTACTGTTCTCCTACACAAATCTCATAACACAGCAAGCAACTGACCAATCAGTACTGAGGAAATTTGTAAAGGCAGACGGGTTAGCCACGATAGCTGGGCTAATAGAACGCTTAAACGCCCTCTCCTGTTGATGTCGCCTACTAGCTAGCACTTGAGTCGGCGATTGTGTAGTTACGGCCCTTCTTTATGAATTTAATGAATTTATTGACCTAAAGTATACTGTGGGTAATCAGACTTAACTACGCATGCGTGTGACATAATTCCACCAGTGACTCTGCTCCGCGAGCAGGGTTCTGTGGTGGCTGATCCGAGTGAGCCTAGGGTATGACGTTATAGCTAATCGAACGTAAAAAACATTCTCGCGTGCATGGCACGCATTCTTTCTTTGAAGCTTTCTTTAAAGCTTTCTTTGGCGACCGAATACTCACTCTCTTAACCAGCCATCATGTCAGCCAAATTCAGCCATGCCCCAAGAAAAGATCACGGGAAAAGCACTGTGGAAAAAAATCTTCGCCCGCTTCCACCGAGATTTCTGGGTAATGTGTCTCTACAATGTACACATGCGCACCACTTGATAAGCATTTGCCCTGATGACTGCCGTGTTAAAGTGAGAAATGACTGTGCTGATCCCCTGGGGCGAGATAAGTGGGGTTTGAGAAAAGCAAGTGAGAATCGATGCAGGGTTGAACTCGGGGGTGAAAAATTGCACATCACCCCGGGGCGGCCCCGGGTCAGCCCCGGGTCCACCCCGGGGCGAGTTCACCCCGGGGATGGATACTCTAGTGTGAAAAGGCCTTATTGTATGTAAACTGTACTACATGCAGTGTTGTGCTTTACATGTAGGTCAGAATACTGTCTTATGTTGGAACTGAGCTACAGTGGGTTCGAAATTACTGAAGTATTTATTCAATAAATAAATGTAGGCAATTTCATTGAGTATCTCATTGGAAATCTAAATCTTTGGCTTATGCTTGAAAATTAACAATTAACAAATTTCTTTTTTGGGTGTACTGTCCCAAAAAAGAATGTCAATACATCAGTAGTGCTGGAAGTACAGGCGCACTTCTCATCAAGCTCCTCTTGTTGAAAACGGGCTCCAAAAGTCTGTTCCAGACGATTCATTGCACTTCCAGACACTTCACCCACAAAACTGCCAAATCGCGTCGGAGCCAGATTGTATTTCACTATGATCAAGGAAAAGTCCATGCTGTGAGGGTAGACTGCAAGATGTAACAGGGCTTTCTGCTGGGTATAATTTGTGGTAAACATCGCCTGCAATGGAGTGCACTTCTAAATGGTTATCTGTGGAATCGCCGAAATCTGTGGGGTTTGCGAAATCGGAGATTGTAGATTGTCCGACCTAGGATGTCCAGTTGTTTACTGTAAGCAGCTGATCAACTGCTTGGTATTCCAGAAGCTGGTTCACTTCTGAGGTTTCAAAAGCCGTTTTTACATTGGACTTTTGTCCGCGGCCTTTTTACCACTACATGCCTTCACGTACTTCTACCGTGCGTTTATAACCATGACAAAATGTTTATTCGCAGTGCGAGGCTGGCAGAATGTCATACGTTGCGGGTATTGTGCACAATCACCTTTGACCTAAACGGGATAGACACGGTAGCTTTAAGCGTAACTTTTTTTCACGCTCAAATCGCTCAAATCTGCCATTTCAAGCAGCGAACTGCATGTAATCACATGTGGATACTGTACTATACACAGAGACAGGGAACCATACCACCATTTTCGTGCACACGCTAGTGATAATCACTGTGTAGTTGATGTAATACAGGAAGTTGCATTGTTTACACAATGGTTTTCCACGTTGTCGTTGTAGTTCTACAGTGAGGGGCTGTTTCCATTGGACTTTTTATCGTCCCTGATGACTTTCCGCGGCCGCACGGATATCTTCCGCGACCGCATTCGGCCTGAATGTCGCAATAAGTTAACAATAACAGGGATGTTAGTTTACCGTGTGTCCCCATTTTCACGTCTTTTCACACTTGAAGTTGGAAAACATGTTCACACCTTTCCACACAAGTGGGGAAAACATTTTCACACCTTTTCTCAAAACTGGGAAAAATAATTTCCCACTTGATTTCTCAGGGGGGAAGAGTTGTGTAGGAAATGTGAAAAGTGAAAGTGAATGTGAATTCCTTTTACAAAATGTCCAGTTCGCATTCACAGTGTTAACTTTCAATTGCTATTACACAATGTACATACATGTACTGGGACAGGGCTGTTGACAGATTTATACATTTTGTATTAAATGTGATGCTTGTAGTCTTGATCCAAGGACATTACTGTTTCATACTTGTCACTTTGTATTTTGGAATGTTCGTCAGTAGAGGGCACAACAGGCAGTCACTGCGCGGCACCGCTGCATGGTCAATCACGTATGTACAGTAAAAAAGTACGTTTGAATTTGATTCTCACCACAGCTGGCAATTGAGTAAAATATAGCATTTCAGAATCAAATACATGTACATTGCCGAGTCAATTACAGTTAAGAAACAGTGCCCTCGTTTGCAGAATAATTTGTTCCTTTTGCACAAGAAAAAAACAAAACATGAAGGTCTTGGAACCACGACTATGATGCTGGCTGATCTGCTAAAAACGAAGTGTGTTTTCATTCTCAGAAATGTGTTTTCCCAGTGAAATTCAATTATGATGGTGTAAACCTTTGGGGATGGTGTGGCAAGGATCTCGTTGACATAAGACTTCCAGTCCTACATGTAGTTGTGATAGAGATGTGGAAGTGTGAATCAAGTCGGGGAGCAATGTCCGTGATCTGGCGGCGTACATGTGCTTTGGCTTGGACGAGTGGTCCTATTCATCGCACTTGGAGCCCCCCCCCCCCCACCCCCCCCCCCCCCCCCCCCTTCGTGTGATTGAAAGCTTTATTACACTTTCTAAAACAATATAGGTAAAGCATGCATGGATTGAGTACATGCAGGAATGAGCTTATGAACGTCAACCCGCCAGGTGGTCTTTTTCAATCTGCCCCAATGGCTGTCGCCATATTCAAGTTTTTCTAAATAGAATTAGGCGAACATTTTTTAGGTCAGCAGATCATCGGAATCACCCGATTGGTTGGATTCAACTCCAGGGCAACCAAAATGTACATACATACATTTACATTGTATGTCAGTGACTTATTGGTAGAATGTACATGTTTATGTGAAAAGTAGAAATAATCTAAGTGGTGTACTTATGGACAAAACATCTGGTTCTGTGAAGTGCCCTGTGTGGTCATTAACTCCTGTTTTTGGAGGCTATGAGTTTCAGAATCATTGCGTGGGCGACACCTGGAATCTACACAAAGAAGGAGGAAACTGGCTACAAGTACTTCAAGGAGTTGACTACTCAAACAATGGAATGGTGATTCCAATTTTATGTTTAGTGGAATGTAGAGTGGACTTTGCAAGGAGTTTGCCAAGGCAATTGACCAGCTTTGTAATGACCCTGATTTTGACTGATGTGAACCCTGACTACACAGGAAGTTGTTGAGATTGCACACAAGTAAATCAACTTCCATAGACTCCAATGATAAATATGCTAACTTCCAAAATTCAGGAAAAATACATACAAATGTAGGACTCTTCAATGTGTTTGAGACGCACATCAAATTATTTAATTATTTTTCAGTTTCTGTTAAATTTTATGGGGATTAACCAATGACTTTTGGGAGAAATTTCCATCTAAAGATGACCCCCCCCCCCCCTAAAAGTAGTCTCTTCCCAGCTAACACATAACGTTGCCACAACGTTTTGCAAAGTTGTGAAAAGGTTGTCATTTGGTAACGTTTCACGAGGACGTTAAAGCAACTTTGCTACAACATTTGACCGTTCATTTATTGGTTGTAAAAATGTTGTATATTGGTTATTTTGACAACGTCGTACACAAGTTATCATATCACGTTGCATTAACGTTGTATGAAGGTTTTTTTATAACGTTGTCATTATATTGTCAATATCACATTGTCTTGACGTTGTAGTTGAGTATATTCACGACGTTACTCAGTGGTTGTAACTATGACATTGTGATAAAGTTGTATGGAGGTTATTTCATAAACGTTGTTATTAAGTTGTGGTACCGTAATTTCCGGAATATAGGCCGCGCGTGGTATAAGCCGCAGCAAGCAAAAATCTGCAAATTAAGATTTAAAGTTGGCGTATTAACCGCACCGGCGTATTAGCCGCGGCGCTGACGACGTCCAACCACAAAAGTCGTGCTGCTTGCTGAAGCGCTAGTATGTAAAAATAGTGTAAGCAGCGCGCGAACGAGTGTCACTAGGCTCCGTGCACAACTACCCCCTCATCTCAGCGGAAAGAAAAGGCGAGTTGGGGATCAATATCGACGCCGTCTTACCCGACTTCAATTTAAGTGTCTGGTTCCCGTGATGATATTCTTATTGAAAACGGAATTATCGAGAGTCGGCAAACAGACAAAGCAATCCCACTGGTATACGAGTATCAAATGAATGAGGAGCGCGGTGCGTAATACTAGCGACGTACTGCCCATGGAAGTGCGGTTGCTATTTGGACAGCGCCCTCATTCGACGCGCACGGAGCCCAATAAACTTTCATAAGTCCTCGAAATTACCAATTTTGGCGGGCTGGATGAGTGTCCTGGCTGTGGGCCGCGCGGCATGTTCTTGTTCTTTTTTTTGGACGGGGCGCGGGGGGAATAAAAAAGAAAATGACAACTTTAACCACTAATCTGAGCTCAACAGTCACCAATTGACCAGTGAAATAATAAGCAACATGGATTACACAACGATAAAACAGACAAAAACGAACAGACGCACCACACGATTTGTGAGGTGTGAACGGTACTTACGGTACATTTGCAAGTCTATTCGGTCCCTCTGGACTGGCGAAACTTTTAGACATGTCTAAGGTGCCAAGAAACAATGAAAACTGAGCTTACGGCTTGCGTATTTCTTATTTTAACCACTTAGAAATTAAAGAGTAAGGAATGCGTAGCACTGTTTAATACGTTGCTTTAATATCTTCAGCACACCCATCGATCAATATTAATAAAAATGTATTCATCTTAATAATAACATTGAGTTTGTCGCGGTTTTTCTTTTGCTAGTCAATTTTATCACATTGCTAATCAAATGACAATATGATTAGCATAATTTGCTAATCATTTTTTTTTCTTATTTCCATCACTGCCTGAACTTGTTGTCATGGAGGAAACACGGCCCGTGCCGGGCATACCGCGCAACGGCATGAGTGGTTTCACCGTGCGTTGCCGCCATCTTCACCAGCCACGTTGCGTTCACGCCCCGCACGGGCCATTCGGAGAAATCACGGTGCGCTATATCGCTGGCGGAAAAAGCGTCATTGTCGATCTCCTTTTCTAAGTCACAGAGTAAAAATGAGTTTGGTTCCGTGGGGCAAAAATGAGTTTTATCATGATTCATGTCATTCTTGCACTAATAATAGCCAACTTGTCGAGTTCAATTTGTCTGGAACGTTTTAATTAATTAAGCGATGCGAGGCATAATTTTCGAATAAATCGCAAACAGAAATCGCTTCGGTTTTCACGTGTCTGAGTCATCAATGCATGTACATCGCATCGCGCAGCACACATGCACTTTGCACGATCGTTTGCACGAGGGGAGTTCGTTGTGTTAAGTTGAACAGGCAACGCTACTCCCTCTGGACCATCGCTAAACCGCACACATGGCTTAGCCGGCTTTGGGGGGTTCAGGTTCCTGTAGTAAGAGCTACCTGGCTAAAGCTAGCCGCGGATTCGGCCGCGGATTCAGAGCTTGTTTTTAGGCTGTGATTGGTTCCTGCCCCAGTGAGAAAGAAGAAAAATAATGCACGGACGGGAACCAGTCTGCTTGGGGAATCGAGGTTTTGTGAAGGTTTTTACATGGGGCGCACGGGCCGTGCTAGCTGGCGCGATCGCTCATCACGCGCGTGCACGGGCAATTACCAACGCGATCGAAAAGCGCCGTTTTGTATAGGATCCAGCAACGGTTTAGTACTGAAAAATTGAGGGCTTGGTTCGGCAAGAAGGGCACAACGGCTAAAGTATTAATGGGGCACAGCACAACTGGCCGTGAATAGTGCATTTTTACAAGGGGCATCACGGCAACTAAATGGGCATCGACGGCACTGGCCTCCGTGAATTTCGAACCCTGTGTGACTGATTTTATTCTTCAAATGTTGCCGTATAAGCCGCCCGGAGTATAAGCCGCATGGAAATTTTTCAGCGTGAGAATCAACGTATAAGCCGCGGCCTATATTCCGGAAATTACGGTAATCACGTTGTAATAATGTAGCAGTTAAGTATTTTCACAAAGTTGTAATCATGACGTTGCAGTAACGTTGTATCTCAGTGTTTTTATAACGTTGTGTTTATGCTGTTAATTTCACGTTGCCATGACGTTGTAGTTTAATATTTTCACAACGTTGCGGTGTGGTTGTAATAACCAACGTTGTACTTAAGTCGTGTGTAGGTTATTTCATAAATGTTGCCATTAATTAAGTTGTAATAATCACGTTGTTACGGCGTTATACCTAAGTATTTTCACAACATTGATCTGATGTTGTTATAATGACGTTGTGGTAACATTGTATTTTGGTGTTTTCACAACGATGTTGCAATACGTTGTATGAAGGTTTTATCTTAACGTTGTTGTTAAACTCGCAAATCAAAGTTGTGAAAGTGTGGTATGGTATTTTCAAAATGTTGCTGTTATGTTGCGATTCTTAGACATATCCTTTCCGCCCATCCTTGTACCTGCATCCATATGCATCGTGTTCCGGCACTGTATGGAGCGTACCAACTTACATAAATTTGCCCGTTCTCAGAGAAACCTAATACCACGGCGCATGCGCGGCACCGAATTCCGCATCATTTGAATTGCGGTGCTCAGCTACCGAGCAAGCGGGAGCAAGCTGCCACTTTTAACGGTCGCCCTCCAGTTGATGCCCGGCTGAGTCAGGCTCCACACGTACTAATAGTATAGCTTTTTAGAGCAGCATTTCTTCAGAAGGTAGGAATTGTATATTTTCTATAAATCTTAAAATTATCAGTGACATTCTCTCGTGTAATTTCGGGAATACAATTTTTTAGGATTCTTACGTATACATGTATGTAAAACCTTTTTCAAGCAAATCACTAAATATACTGGCAACTTTCCGAACGTAATTCACAAAAGGACACAGTCTTTGTTTTTAGTTGATACTGAAAATGTTCCGTCGATTCAGATTTGTGAAGAGTACAAATCAAGGTGGGTAGGCTATACAGTTTGTTATTTTAAGCATTTTTAGAGGAAAAAATACAAATTAGGTTCATGTAGGCCCTAACGTTCTAAGTCTTGTTTAGTTGAAAAAGTCGTATTTTTCCCAACATGCCCAAAGGAAACTGAGTATGATACGGATATATGCTGGCAGATTCGCAGGCATTAATGACATACCCCCTGTAAAATCCTATTAAAATTGGAGGATTTGGGACTGCTATAGGGTTTTAAAAAAAATTTTGGCTAGTTTTACAAAGCTGTGCATGGAAGAATCTTATATGATTTATTAGCAAATGGCAAAATGTCTGACAGTATTCAAAAACCGAGAATACCTTTGTAGTGTCCTACCATGTACCATTTTGATTCCAATTAAGCAATGGTCAAACCACACCAGCTTTAACAACATGAAAGAGTTAGCTGGGGTACGTGCCGGTATCTTGTAATTTGATTTCTATTTTCAAAGGAAAGTAGGGCTACTGCAAATTTAACTGCAAAATAATACAGTTAACCGATATTTCTCCCAAATAAAGCCTACACCATATGGTTTGTACATGGCTACGTGCGTACCATTGAGTCACAGGGCCTGGCCAAAAGTTAAGACACCAAATCGTTCCCGTGTAAACGGTCCTCTAGATTTCGCTGGAATGTCTATTAGTACACGGAAATTGGACATTGGACGGTCTGGTTAGCTCTAGTGTTTGGCGTGATTTGTAGTGACGGCATTAAATATTAGAATTATGTGTGTTTGGGTAAGGTTCGTGGCTATGTCAGTGTTGCTAAGAGATGAAAGAATTGTCCTAACGTTTTGTAACAGCCTTTTGTAAAGTGCTTTTAAAATGTTTCCTTCAAGACAACAAACCGTGTATATTAATCTTTAAATTGCTCATAATGTTTTGTAATTTGTCTCCACACTGCAGTTATGCTTCATCTGAGTGCAATGGGTGGCAGGCTGTGACATGTTTAAACTGCTTGTCTACTTCATACGGCGTTTGCGGGATGCTTTTGAATCATCTCTTGTTTTTCTCCGTAAGTACATACAGAGTTGGCTTTTCGATCACATCTGTCTTCCTGTTAAGAGGATGAAAATAACTTTTAAAAAGTGTAAAAGGCACACGGTTTTTGGAATGAGTGAAGTGATTAATAATTGTTCTTTTTCCAGTCGTGTGTTGAATAAAGATGCTTGACCATGCTCTAAAAATTTTTTTATTTTCCGCGAACAATTTTCAGTTGGTACCGGTATGTTTTGTTTTATCAACGAAAGTTGTCCCTTATACGGCTCCACGAAAGAGTTGAAATTTCACTCTTTTCGAGTGGTTTGAGAAGGGATTCACTCTTTTGGAGAGTGAGTTTTTCACTCTTTTACATTAAGAGAGATACACTCCTTTGAAATTATGAAAGTTACAAGACGCCATTTTGTGGTTTACCATTTTAAAATGCGTCTGTTTTAACTTTCATTTTCGCAATTTACTGAAAACCGATATACCTTCACGAAAAGAAAATCTGTACTTCTATTACATGTAGGCCCTACAAGTTTCATAAACCCTGTAGCAAGATAAAACGATCATGTAAAAACGTTTTATATAGAATGCCAGTGGCAGAGGACGGCTTAAAAAATAATGTGTACCTCATTTGGTAACAGGTCAACTCGTACCTTCGCCAACTCGTACCTTGGCCAACTCGTACCTTCAACTCGACAACATCATACCAACTCGTACCTTCGCCAACTCGTACCTTCGCCAACTCGTACCTTCGCCAACTCGTACCTTCGCCAACTCGTACCTTCGCCAACTCGTACCTTCGCCAACTCGTACCTTCGCCAACTCGTACCTTCAATTAGGACAACTCGTACCTTCACGCGGAAGTCAAGTCGTACCGTCAATGATGTTCTGAAATGGTTCTGAAATTATTGCTGTGATTGTAGGCCCGGTTATTGTATATATGTGACCCGCTCTGGAAAAAGGTATATTATGTTGCAAAATATGAAAAGTGAGTTTTATGTATCTTTGGAAAGCCCGCAATGTAAACTTTCATTTGGTACATGATAGAGCTCCAAAGCCCTTTCTGTTCTGGAGATAACGTGTTTTTGCATATTAATTAGTTCTATGAAGTTCAAATTGCACAACAGAGAAAACAGGCTTTGAAATAGCTAGTTCTAATACAATGCAATGCAATAATGCACTCTAAAAAGGTTATTTTTTCACTTTATTTACTGACATCAACATTGTTGTGCACTAAACCTGAAATTTTAGATATTTAAGATGTTATTAAAGACAAAAAACAAAAATGAATTTTGACGAAAAATTTCACCCTTTCAACATTGAAAGGGCCATTACACGTAAATGCATAGCGCGACTTATATCACCTTTTTCTGGAGCGGGTCACATATGTGACCCGCTCTGCAAAAAGGGCACTTATGTTGCAAAATTTGAAAATAGAGTTTTATATATAGCTGGAAAGGCCATTTTATAAGCTTTCATATGGTATATGTCTGAGGTCTCTAGCATTTTGCAATCACAAGATATTTGGAAATTTGCATATTTTTTTCATGAATTTCTTGAAATGACTTAAGGAGAAACAAACCATTTAAAAAAACAAAAAGCAAAGCAATAGATGGAAGCACTGGACAAAAACACATTCTTTTTCCAACTTTATTCACTGAAATCAAAGATTTTGGTAATAAAATAGAATAATATAGGTATCAAAGATGCAAAAAATTCCCTCCCTTCAAAATCACTTGTTTGAAGAATTATTCACCCTCTTCACATTGAACGGCCCATAACTCGTAAAAGCATACAGCGACTTATGTGCCCTTTTTGCAGAGCGGGTCACATATTAGACGTTGCTGGAAAAGGAATGTAAAGTGAAATGTATTTGTGGATTTTATTTATGTAAAACAATTTACCGGTTTCTAATTTAACGGCTTATAATTTATATAGAAAAAGTGAACTTTGGACACTTAAAACTACGAAATGTATTTGTGGATTTTATTTGTAAAACAATTTACCGGTTTCTAATTTAACGGCTTATAATTTATATAGAAAAAGTAAACTTTGGACACTTAAAACTACATGCATGATGCACGTATTCTTTTCTATACATGTACTTTGTTTACTAATAGGGAACTGCGGACATGTATCTTTTTTAAGTTGACCGTGCGTCACACTGTTATTAAATGACAAACCCAATTGATGCTTTTCGTCTGAAACTGAAAGATATTAAATGACAAACCCTGAAACCCAATTGTCACATTCTATAGCTCGGCCGCCTACTTCTGTCACCTTCTTTAATTGCGGTGTCGTAGGCAAACTAAAGGGCGTAATTAGCATTCAAGTTGAGTGGCCACGTTTGAACGTGCCGCCTTGGTACCGGTGATGCGCGCATTAGTATTAATAGGCCTGACGCTTAGCGTGGCGCACCCTTGTTTTGTCAAATTTGTGAATAGGAATTAATTTACTATGATCTCACCGTACTTCCAACTCCCAAACGAATTAATGGGTACCACGCCACCGCAATAATTATGAGAGATGATTGGTTGATGAATGTGGAAGTTTGGATCCTTCAAAACTCTATAAATATTGCCGCTAGATTTTGTATCATCAGTTGTTTCAACTATACCCATCCACAAGCTATCATCGAGATTTCTGCTCAAGATCAAGATCAAGATCCAAGTCTTCCTGTCAAGATGCCTGTCAAGTTTCCTTGTGTAGTTTGCGCTAAGGCAGTCCGCAGCAATCAGCAGGCTCTCCAGTGCGATCGGTGTGATAGATGGCAGCACCGCGTCTGCAACACCGGTATCACCGGTATCACAAGCATTTTTCACAACTCCCAATTTTCCCAATAAAATGGAATGCAAACAAAAAATCATGGACCCATTATTCGAATCAGCAAAGAGTTTTTGAGGATCGGTCCCAAAAATGCATCTGGATTTCTCAAAAACAAAAATAAAGAGTTCGTATATCCTCTATATCCTTCCTCCATGGTATATCCAACGCAATTTGGCATATTTTTTTTATGCGGTACGAGTTGTCTTAATTAGAGGTACGAGTTGGCCAAGGTACGAGTTGGCCAAGGTACGAGTTGGCCAAGGTACGAGTTGGCCAAGGTACGAGTTGACCAAGGTATGAGTTGGCGAAGGTACGAGTTGGCGAAGGTACGAGTTGGCGAAGGTACGAGTTGGCGAAGGTACGAGTTGGCGAAGGTACGAGTTGGCGAAGGTACGAGTTGGCGAAGGTACGAGTTGGCGAAGGTACGAGTTGGCGAAGGTACGAGTTGGCGAAGGTACGAGTTGGCGAAGGTACGAGTTGGCGAAGGTACGAGTTGGCGAAGGTACGAGTTGGCGAAGGTACGAGTTGGCGAAGGTACGAGTTGGCGAAGGTACGAGTTGGCGAAGGTACGAGTTGGCGAAGGTACGAGTTGACTCGAAAGCCCTCATTTATGTTGTCATTTTTTTATTTTACATTTTCAAAGTGAACAAAGAAACTCGCAGGAGCGGGATTCGAACCTGCGACCTCCGGGTTACCGTACCGGCGCTCTACCAACTGAGCTATCTTGCCCTATGTTGGCGGTCTCCCAAATTCAGTATCTTTGTTCGGCTGGGCGCTAGTCAGAAGTCATAAACCCAGAATGTCGTATAGCCAGGGATCACACCCAGTTTTACGATACAACATGGGAAGCGACATTGTGGGGATCACTCAATGAGGAGTTACTGACAATTTGGGAGACCGCCAACATAGGGCAAGATAGCTCAGTTGGTAGAGCGCCGGTACGGTAACCCGGAGGTCGCAGGTTCGAATCCCGCTCCTGCCAGTTTCTTTGTTCACTTTGAAAATGTATTCAAATTTACCTAGTCAGTTTCCCTTGTGGATTGTTTGATGAATTTTTTTATTTTTGTAGATTTAAAACTTACCTCCCTAGCCTGTCGACATTCAAACTGACACTACTGTATAATTTTGCTTCAATGTAAATTGTTACCATTGTGTATGTTACTTGAATTAATTTGATTTGAAAGAACGAAGTGGTTCAACTTTTTTCAACTTGTCGACTTTTTATCTTTTGATCAAAAAGGTATATATTATGAGGATAATGGTGTGATGGGGGACTTTCATAGATGTTGAAAACCGGTAAGGGGCCCATCGCAATTGCCTTTGGCCAGACCCGTAACATATTTTGTCAACACTATACACACTCCATCACACTATTATTCGTTCAGTTAAAGACAAGTTCATATTATTGCAAGAAAGCCAAAGTGAATGCAAATTTTGTATGTGCTTCGAAAAGGGAGAAAATAACTCCGGTGAATTTTGAAGCGAATATTTCCGATATCTAATTCGTTTGTTTTTGCTCTTGCGGCCTGGGGTATGACCTGGCCTTTAGACCTTCAAGTTTGGTCAGGTCATATTACGAACTTACATGTACTTCTTTTCTTGAATGCAATATACATTTGCAAACATCAACATTAAAACTCCCAAATTATTGTGAAATATGTTTCTTGATTGTAAGTGAATAATAGTCTCAAGCATCCTGAGAAATCATGACATCTTGCGTGCTGTCATTTTCAAGAAAAGTTGACTTGTTTGTATCATTTCCAACATTCTTTGTAATAAAATTAGAATGACATTAATTCCGTTTACATGTACATGTATTTGATTTGTTATCGTTTGCAGAAATTAACTTCAAATATCCCTATTATGTTACAGGAACGTGTCCACATAGTTGCAATAGTGTGCCATAAAGTTGCAGTGACGTGCCAATTAAGTTGCAGTGACGTGCCCAATAAAATTGCAATTGCGTCCCATAAAGTTGCTATTACGTGTCCAACAAAGTTGCGGTGACGTGTCCAACAAGGTTGCGGTGACGTGCCCAACAAGGTTGCGGTGACGTCCCCAGTAAAGTTGCAATTACGTCCCATAACGTTGCTTTTAGGTTCCAACAAAGTTGCAGAGATGTGCCCACAAGGTTGCAATAACGTTTGTAAATGGTTGTAGAAACGTCCCTTATAATAAGGTTGCTGTAACGTTATAATCAAGTTGTAATCACGTCCCCATAAGGTCGTACAAACGTGCATATATGTTGCTGTTAGGTGCCCATTAGGGTGCCCATTAGGTCGTTTTAACGTGACGTCAATGTTGTAAGCATGTACCAGTAAACGTTTCTTTTACGTTGTAGCAACGTCCTCTTAACGTTGCGTGATAACGCTGTGGCAACGCGTATGGGAGTCGACATTTTTCCGTTGCTGCAACGTCATTTTCCTAACGTTGCCGCAACGAAAACGTGACCATGTGGCAACGTTGTCACAACGGAAAATTGTTAGCTGGGTTAGCCCATCACCAGCTTGAAAGATGATGCCTACTACGCTCCATTGCAAAATAGATTGTCTTGGTCATTATGGGGAGGGGGACACTGTCATTTTCAGACCAGGGTCTCGACCTGTGCATTTTTTTCAACGAATCTTATGAAGAATGACTAAATTATTAAAAACATTTTCCAAAAATTTCCAATATTTCCAACAGGTTCGCAAAAATATCTTCTGAAAGAAAAACAGTGAGCCCGCTAAAAAAAAGTATGGAAAAAAACCTACATGTACACCCGACTTATGCCTGATTTGTCCAAGATTCATTGTAATGCGGTTTATTGTCTGTCTGCAAAACTCTGCATACAGAAAAACACTGATCAACTGAAAATGGTCATCTATCATTTTGCACACCACAAGCACTAAACCATTTGACATGTGAAGGACTCGGCTTGTGACTAGGCAACATCCTGGCGTTTTGATGAGATTAGAATTCGAAATGGATATTCCACATGTATTTCTTAATATTTTTTTCAGGATAATGATTTTAGCATTTGTCTTTTTTGGTAATTTTAACTAGTTTTGTGCACATGTGTTGCAGTAAATCGGTCTCAAACATACATGTACCACAAATTTAATTCTCAATGGCGGTGGGGGGAGGGGGGGGTGGAGCTTGGGGTTGGTTGCTGTGGGGGGAATTTTCCCTCCCCAGCCCCCCACTTTTTTCACAGGGGAAATCCCCCCCCCACTTTTGGCAGCTCACATAAAGACAAACATAGAAAAGGGCAGGAGCCGGCCGGCACCAGCGCTGCTTTGGCTCCCCCCACTTTCAAAAGTGTTTACGCTGTTGTGTTGATGGCCCAACTGATATGCTACAGTACATGTACATGTCGGTGCAAACAGTTGTTCAGGATTTATAAGCAAACATGTTTATTGACACTGGAAGTTCTGCTTTTTAATGCAAGTAGCCCAATACAAGGCTAAAAGCCACTTTAGGTATAAAGGGCAGTGTCCGCCCGATAGTCCGAAGGTTCGATTGTCCGAAGGTTCGATTGTCCGAAGGTTTATTGATCCGAAGGTTCGCTAGTCCGAATTTAGTTTAAGGTTAATTAGTCCGAAGGTTCATAATTCCGAAAGCACACAAGGTTCGATAGTCCGAATTGACAATATTGATAAATTCCCCATAAGAGGGGGGTTCGTTAGTCCGAAAATGAAATAAGGTTCGTTAATCCGAACATTTGATGCAATAGTCTGAAGGTTTATTAGTCCGAAGGGCCGACAATCCGAAGGTTCATTTATCCGAAGGTTCGGTAGTCCGAATTTAGTTTAAGGTTAATTAGTCCGAAGGTTCATTATTCCGAAAGCACACAAGGTTCGATAGTCCGAATTGACAATATAAGGTCCGATAGTCCGAATCGGCAATAAGGTCCGAAAGTCCGAATTGGCAGTAAGGTCGGAACATTAATTGAACCTGCAATTCGGACTAATCGAACCTATTTTTCAATTCGGACTAATCGAACCTTATTGTCAATTCGGACTAATGTCGATTCAGACTATCGCAACCTATCGTCAATTCGGACTATTGAACCTTCGGATTATTTAACCTTATTCTCTTTTCGGATTAATGGGCCCTTCGGACTATTGAACCTTCGGACTGTTGAACCTTCGGACTGTCGAACCTTCAGACTATTAAACCTTCGGACTAACGAACCTTCGGACTAATAACCATTCCGACTAAAGAACCTTCGGACAATCGGGCTGTCACCAAGGGCTACAACAGAGGTGGTGGGGTTGGCCACATTTTAGGTTGCTAGCCCTGCACCATTATGGTTTTCCTGGGCCCAGATCTAAATGGAGGATAAATCTTCAATAGACACCAAAGAAATTATCCCCAATTTTCAGACCGAATCTTCATGAATATTTGAAGTGATTTAAATCTCAAGATCAAAACAAACGGGGCATAAAATCAGTAGCTATAATTGCACAGTGTACATGTGTTATTCATTTCTTTGAAGTACGTTGTACAACAGCTTGGGGAGTGGGGAGATTATAACTTTGAACTTTGGTTATGAAGGAATGGCTTCCTTGTGTTGTGTGTAATTTAAGTTGTGCCCTTATTCTTGGAATCAGTGCCAAGATATAGAGTGATACATGTACAATGTATGTCCCTCCTTATAGAACAATTTTATTGAAACTGGTCTTAAAATAACTTGTAAGGGCTTTGGTATTTGACAAAGGCATTTCAAAGAATTCCCTAAACAATTGCATTACACTGTACAACAGTGTACTACTTGTACTGTACACACTACATGTAACACGGGCTTTCAAGTATTTCTACTTTTCCTAATTTTGTTACCTTGCTCCTACTTTTACTACTTTTTCTTGAAATTCCTACTTTTTCTTGAAATTCCTACTTTTTTTGTCACACAACTCCAAAAAGAATGAAATCTCATTGAACATTGTTCATAACAGTGTTAATTACACACTGTCATATTATTTATGCAAATCACACAATAAAGGGCTTGGGTGCAGGGGTACTGCAACTTTACTTCCAAGAATGTGATTTAATGCGTGAATGTCCACATATTCACAAGAGTGGGTATTGAATTTATTCTTTGGAAAAGTATGAATGCTGCGTCCAACAATCGCAATGACGGATGAGCACATACAGTCGCTGGGAGTATAAACCAGCTTTAACCCTCCTACTCGGGGGACAAAGTTCCGTGTAGTATGTATGACCCTTCAAACCTTCAGATATTCTCACAAGAAGGATTTGAAGTGTTAAAAAACTGTGCTGTGTGGAGTCCTGAAGTGTATTGAAGTGTTAATTATTACTGGTAGTTGAGAATGGAGCACAAGTGTTGTGAGTACAGAACATGCCAAATGAGGCTTGTGATGCTGTGGACATGGGTGAGTACATGTATCAATAAGAACTATTACTGAAAGCCTGCAAAAGTCCTACTTGTATCCTGTTTTTGACAAGTTTGATCCTACTATTCTGCTTTGCTTGAAAGCTTGATGTACAGTATGTGATTGTATTAAAATTAAAAAAATCTCAAAGTTCATTTGAGTTGTTTTAGGGGTGAGTTACATGTACATGCATTGGGGCAATTGGTCAATTGTGACTTGCTCTTTGAGAATGAACATTTTTGACAAGTCTTTCTCAGTTGATTTCTTGATTAGAAAGAGCATAATATATCTTGATTGGGTTGTAGTTTCAACGGAGTGACATTTGGTTCTTTTAAAAAGAATGGAAAATTGTGCCAAAAAGTGAACCAAAGTTTCAAAGTGAAATCATATTTTTCCGTCTTTGCAAACAAAGAATTTTTCGTGTGCAAAAGTGTGCCAAAACAAAGTGTAAATTTTGATAGTAAAGATATATACAGTACATATACTGTCCGTGCTCTTGTTGAGTTTCAGCCCGAAAAATATTGCTACTTTTCTATTAATAAAAAAGTTACTCACTTTTGAATGAGACATGGAATGACATAAAAAAAAACACATTTAGTTATAATGTCATATTATTTGGGCCGGACAATAACACAGACGTACCGTATCTTCGTGCAGAGCTATCAATAATAGTAGATACAGTTATGCCCCAAATTATTCATACCCATGCCAAATTTGGGGTATTGTGAATCATTTTATTTATTATTTCTACTTTTATGTAAATGATGTGAAACCAAAATATATGTAGATTTGTACATGCCAACTAAAAGTCATCAAGTAAAGTCTATAAGTTCCTGCCAATGCAGTTTTTATGTATGAGAGAAAAGCAAACTACCAGATTATTCATAGGGTATGAAACAAATTTAGGCATAACTGTACCTTTTACCACCTTGTGTTCATGGCCATCCTTTGTTGGCTTCTGTTATCAACATTGGGGTAATCCCCATCCCATTCTTGAGAAGTTGTAAAGGTTCTGCCAGCATTTCATGCCTCGCTGAGCACACTGTATTTTGTCCTGGGGAGAAAAATGTTTGCCATGGATTGGCACTTTACGTAATTCAGTGTTGATGGGCCTGGTGCTTGGGTTATGTACATGTCGTGCTAAACTAACGTGTTAATTTCTAAGTAATTTCCAGTGGTTGATCAATGATCATGTTCCTAAAATTCTTGGTTTGCACTTTGATACACACACGCATACATACATGTATACGTGTGCCATATGGCAACACTGACTGCCAGTATGTTATGCAAGATACATGTACATCAGTCCCATTGGCTGACTGTTGTGGCGGTTATTATCATACTTATTCAGTCCATTGAAGCTGTGTGATCCAGACTTTGTATCCGGCTTCAGCAGGACTACACGAGTACACGTACATGTACAGTGCACATGTTTATATGGACACTTTGGATTGAAACCTGGGCTTTCAGTTCTCAAGCCATTCAATGGATGTGACAGGAGCGCATGGTAAGGGTTAAGTTTTGGTTTTGCTGTATGGTAGATTTTTCCATTGAGGAAGTTCCTTCCTCCATGATTTGTCAGAGGAGGATCTTCATGTCGTGTTTTTTAGTTGAGGGTTGGGGAGGGGGGTTATTTACAAGTACATGTACAATGTAAGTCTTCAAACAAACCCTAGATTAGCTGTGGTTTTGGTGGTATGGTACATGTACATGTAATAAGCCCTTAGAAGGGCTCATAGTAAGTGTGATGATTTGTGACCTTGCAGAAGGAAAGTCAATTTGGCCAAGTAAAAAAAAATGTTTAGCGTCCGTTTTTTTGTTTTTTTAAGGAAGGAGGGGCTTTGTATTTTTTATTTTTTTATTTTCAAGATGGCTGCCATTCTTTGTTAAATTTCTGACAACCGTAGGTTTTTTCAACTGTTCAAAGACACAGAAATGAAAGAGACATGTTGACAAGAGAATTGAACATATTTACAATGGTTTAAATAGTTCAAGTAAGCTTGTATCTTATTTTCTGATGGATTGTTTGTCATTTTTTGGGTTTTTTTCACCTCTTTTTCTACTGGTAAAAAACCCCCCAAAAAACAAACAAACAAACAAACAAACAAACAAACAAACAAACTGGCTAAACATGTTTTGTTTTACTTTGCCTTATAATAATGCGGTGCTTTAGTGCTTTATACAAATGTCTCGAAGCGCTTCACAATTATGGCTTTTTGTATTACAAGCAGCAACCATTTCTCACTGAAAAATCAGTTTGGGGATTTTTAACATTTTCATATTTCAAACTTTTCAAACTATTCAATCTTGGAATATTTTTTGGGGTGATTTCTTTTTGAACTCCGGGTTATAAGTTGGTGCAGGTCACAAACTTTGAGTTTCCTATACTTAAAGAAAGGGGTCAAGACTCCAGAGATGTATTCGAGTCCATCACATGTCCCTGCAAGTCCCTGCAAGTCCCTGCAAGTCCCTGCAAGTCCCTGCAAGTCCCTGCAAGTCCCTGCAAGTCCCTGCAAGTCCCTGCAAGTCCCTGCAAGTCCCTGCAAGTCCCTGCAAGTCCCTGCAAGTCCCTGCAAGTCCCTGCAAGTCCATCACAAGCCCTCCAGTCCTAATCCCAATCACAAGCTATTCAAATGAGCTTTGACAAAGGCATTCCTTTGTCATTGTTCATCCAGTTACTTGTGACTGGCTTTATGAAAGGACTTCTGACAGGGCTTGCGAAAGGACTTGCAGGGACTCGACTCCAACTCTGCAAGACTCCAGCAACTTGAAAAGGTTATATCCCAGGGATAAGCTACAGCAACCCACAATACAATCAAATGAATTAATCTCTGTCTATGGGGAAAATCAATCGATGATAAATGTTCTCTCTGTTCATCCAAAGAAACCCTTTAATTACACGTACTCAACTTTTGCCCAGTAATGCTCAAACAGGGACGTTTATACTTACCGCCACAATAATGTCCTCAGAGAGATTTGTGCAATGTTCGATGACTTGCTACCAGGAAAACCCGACTACTCATTATATTGTGATTTAGACGGCAACACAATCCCTCCATCAATCTTTCCTACAACCCTCAAACGGGACATGGTTATAACAAATACTCACGATCGTGAAATCACCATTGTAGAACTAACCTTACGTTTGAGCCCAACATACAAAAAAGCAACATTTTCAAATGCCGTAAGTACACCATCACAGTCGGGGTTTAAGTGCAATTTTACTGCCGTTGAAATACAATGTAGGTAGTCAGGGTCTCATCACGCCTGATAACAAACTGCGCATCAAATCACTCTTTAAATCTCTCCCCAAGAAAGAGACCGACAACTTCATAACCCGCCTCTCCAAAACAGCCTTAACCAGTTCGCGTCAGGATTATTTTGACATTCACTGGACCCAGGCGCGGGATTATTTTTCACGAACCTCGATGCCAGCCGGGTTCAGGTGGAATCGGGCCGTAATCTGCGGGTAGCACACCCTGATATTTCCGGCCTCACTCGCTGCAAGATATTACCGGCCTCAGTCGAGTGCGTATTTACCAGTCATCCGTTCTGAATACCGCAAAACCTTTGCGTGTATACACGTCATCCAACCCGAACTGGTTAACTGCATCATTCGTATATTCTACTCTAAATACTCCAGCAACTGGGTTGAAACAGATGAGTTGTTCTAACCTCCCACAGCATGTTTACATTTGTACTCGTTGAATAAGTATTCTTAATTAGTTTGCTTAACGCGAATATTACTGTTACTATTTAGTTACTTCAATGTTACTTTTGCCTTGCTGTAATGTCTATTCACATTGTATTAATAATTAACATGAATTAATAATATTGCATGTGCTTGTTAGGAATTACCATCATCTCAATTTTCAGCATTTTCTACTGTCCATCTGTTTCATGGTGCCAGGGCACGTTATTACCTGTCTGCTGGTGTGTTTTTGCATGATCAATCATATTTTTATGGCATTTTTATCAATACTCTTTTCACCCTAAGCTTAGTGGGAATTCACCGATGCATTAAACAGTCGGCATTGTATTGGACGGAGTGGACTTACATTTGTAAAATGTTAGCAGAGATCAAAGGTTGAAATTTATGTGGAGACTGTTGTAGTGTTAATTATGAGGCAGTAACATATAGGTGTCCGCATCATTTAAATTTACAGTGATAACAAGTTTTATTAGGAATTGTCTGCAAATTTAAAAAAAATTATTTTAACAATTGTTAATTAACACAATTATGAAAAACTAAAGTTTTTGACTTATAATTTCTAGTTCTAGTTCCCGAAAGAAACAGTCAAGAATTTTTGAAAATCAAACTTGATTTCCTGTTGAATGATTTATTGCCTTTAATGTGCAATGTTCAAGGATTTATGATCATGGCTGTACCTCTTTCTGTGAAAAAAAATTGACTCACTTCCTCCTAACAAGACGGAAAAGTTTGTTGGACTGTACACTTTACGTGTGTGGTCGGCTTTTGCTGTTGAGCTAAAAAAATGTCAACCGCGCGCAGAAATTCTTTGAGACTAAACTGTGCAGCCGTGGGCAACATTCCTCAATCCTGTGACAGGAAAAACCGAAATGATTTTAGAGGTGGGCGAATTCCGAGCTAAAGAAAGGCATAAAAAACAAACTCAAATTCTGCAGTGAAGCAGGTTTAATGTAGTGGTGGAAGAAATCAGGTTATCTGATTTCACCAGAAGTTCCTGTCTAGTCTAGTCAGAGTCCGGCCAACAAAAAGTGACGAGTGATGAGGTGCCGCATGATAAGCCCTCCCAATGACTGGTTTATGGTTTGCAGGATTCAGTGACCACTGGGTATTTACAAAAACACTTAAGCTATAATGTTGAAAAAAATGGATGGGCAGGCTATTCATATATACCAAGAAGACCACGAGCGAGTGAATGCAGTTTCAGAGACCATGGAGCAAATTGGAGGATGTTCCAGTTGTTTTCTGTAACCTGTGTCACCCAAAAAATGGAAGGCTTAATTTTTGTCAGGTTGTTTTTGAATATCCGGTTTCCAAAATCGAAGCAGAATAGTGCAATTCAAACCGAATTTTAAAAGATCCGGATTTATATCCCACCAATACTTTAAAGATACATTGTAGGCTGGCAAAATAGACAAAGACTGAATGGCAAAGACGAAAGTCATGCACACAATTTCAGAAGATTCACTTTCAAAAATGGCCTTAAAAAATGTGATACAGAGAAACATTACACTACCCAAAAATAAAGTTGAAACACACACTTGCAGATGTATTGGTGGAAAGTAGTTGCAGGTAAACATGGAAAGATATCTTTTTATTGAGGAAGTGTTGGTTCTGGGCATACGTTTCAAACAGTGTGCTCTGTTCTTCTTCAAGAGACTGCTGGATAGATGAAAAATGCTGTTTTTTTTCCCATCTGTCCAGCAGTCTGGAAGCTTCCAGACCTTATCTCACCATCGGCTCTCGCATTTTTATAGCCAAACATTATCAAGCTGCGGTTTGATATCCGTCGTCGTGTATATGACATCATTAATTTTTGTTTCTTTTCTAAGAATGAATATTATGAGAAATCTGCAAGATCCCGGATTGTGACTTTCAGTGGCTTGTAAATTGGTCACGCTGCACCCGATTAAAATTTGATCGCAGGCATAGGGCTCACGGAAGGAGGGAGCCCGTATTATGTAAATTTCAATGTTTATTAAAGGTAAATGTACATGTTGGGTAGCTTTGGTGGAGGCTGCTCTGACAAAACGGTAATTGTATGAAAACAAAATGTCATGTGATCAAGCAAAATCAGTCTGAAGTAGGCCCTGATAAATTTTGGGATATTCATTTGTAGCATACTTCAAGCTCCATATTTTTCCACTAAGAACATATTTTGGCCCATATCTCAAAACCTCTTTTTGCTTGATCGCATCACAAATGTACAATGTGTGACTCAACAAATACATGCACATGAAATACATTGTAAACTTGTGAAAGTTTTAGCTCAATCTGTCATCCCTGTTACGAGAAAATTGTGGGGGGAAAAACCCCCTTGTTTTATATGATTTTTGTGCACGTTCATTCTAGGTGCTTATTTCCAATTGTTGAAATGAGACACTTTATTTGTAGGTCAAGTTTACAAGTTTCTTGAAGATGACAGACATATTTCTCAGGAGGATCGATACTGTTATCATATTTATAAACAGTAAGCTTTTAGATTGAAAGTCATCCTTTTTATTGTAATCATCACCAAGGCAAGTGTGTATCATACTTTAATGCAACCAAGTGGTTTGCTAAATGTGCTTACTGGTGCTTACACATGTATGTGGAAGTGCTGTGGCCTAGTGGTAGTTTGGAGCATTGAATTTGTGGTCTGCAGGTAATTCTGCAGGTTGTGGGTTCGAGCCCAGTCCTGAGGTATAATAGCACTTCTACGCTTAATATGGGTAGAGGCATTATTAATGCCTTGCAGTGGACTAGTTACCCATCCTGACCCTATTCATACTGTTAAGAGATCAGATTATCTTGTCTTGTTTTAGTGTGAGGGGCTGGTTCTTCCACACTTTCCTCTGTAGCCCACACCTCGAGTGGCCCTTGGCCTTGTGATAGGCGACTTGCATAAAATTTAAAAAAATAAAACTGGGGGCTGGGGTGGGTTATAGGAGTATGGCTTGGGAGGTGTAACAGTAAGCAACGGGGATCAGTGCTTTTCTGACATTACATGTAGCTTTTCAAGCTAGAAAGGTTTCTTTGGGGTCTGTGCATAAGTCTGAGTCTTCGTGGGTCCAATGCATCATAAGTCCAACAAAATCTTATCCCCAACCAAAGAAACCCATAAGTCCGACGCCTCATAGGCCCGACGCCCCATAGGCCCGACGCCCCATAGGCCCGACGCCTCATAGGAGGCGCCGGAGCAATGAAAAAACAAAAAATTCCCATAATTCTGACCCCGGAATTTTTTAACTTAAGAGCCATTGGAATTACAATACAGCCCTGTTTTTTCGGTGTACAATTGTATACATGTTTCTAGTTTGTCCCTTCATCATTGATCATTTTTAATATGAATTAAGGAAAAAGTGTTTTCAATACTGAAAAAAAATATGCCTGTTTTTATAAGTCGGCATCATTGAAGCCAATAATTTGATCAATGGTTGTACATGTAGTTCAGAATTTGAATTGGCAAATCAATTTGGAATGGGATCTCGGCAAGTTCAACACTGAATAAAATGTAACAATTACATTTTGTTTTTTTGCATGTACAGTGGAACTCCACTATACCGAACATTCAAACACCATATTTGGCTCCCAGATTTTGTGTAGAAAACTTACCGAACATTGTTGTAAAAAAAACAAAAAAGGCAACGGATTGTAAAAATAATGTACTGGACATTTGGACTGTTTGTAATTCCCAAACGGCCGCATGTGCAGCTTTGTGGCTATTATTTCCTCAAGGAATAGAAGGGAAAAGCCAACTGTTGCTTTGGAATTCGGTAAGCTTAGAAAGTATGAACATGTAATTACGTGATTCAATGGTCAGCACTTATTTAAAGTCGTCCTTAAGTAACCGGCGGCTGAAAATCGCTATACCGAACGATCCATATACCGAACAAAATCCTGTGGATCCCGCGATGTTCGTTATAGTGGCGTTCTACTGTAGCTAGATGTGTTTCCCAGAAAATGCATTTGTGGGTTGCACCAGTCAGCACTCTAGTCCTGCCTCCACCTCCCCCCCCCCCCCCCCCCCCACCTGCCGAGGGTCTGTAGTGTAATGAAGAGGAATTGCTTCCAATATGACCAAATGCAGAACGAAATTGCCTGCAATCCTTTGGGGAGCTGGAAGCCCACAAATGCATGCATACAGGAATGTGAAGAGACATGTTACACGACCACTGCACTTTGTGGGGTGGATTATTAATGCGGGCTTGCCTGACAACGCAGGATCAAGAGCTCAAGTCTGGAAAAGTTAGACTGATGTCATCAGGGGCTGTTGCAATGTGATTTTTAGCCAATCAGGTTCACTGACAAGGAGGATATTTCTAGATTTGGAGAAGCATGTGAAGTCAAATGGCATTTTTGTGACTTGTGGTTTAATAGTAAGGAATAGAGTGGTACATGCAGTAATTCATTTTTGACTGGAGTGAGCGCATTTTGAATTGTTTTGGATTACTAAAAAACCAAGAGATACATGTCCTGAAATATAACTCTTAAATTGCAATTTTTCCAACAATGGAAAAGTTATTCACTTTAGAATGAGACGTTGAACAAAACAAATCCACCCAGCTATCGAATGATTGTTTTGTGAATGTTAAGTTGTTTGCGCCCGACAATAATTCATTTTTGAGGATAAGAGCAGAATCAACTCCCCCCAAATGGACACAGACTACATGTAGTTCTTGCTGTTCAGCAGTTTAACACTATCACCTCACATCAAGCTACAAAATACTACTAGTAGTAAACTGTAGTATGCAGTACTCTCACCTACTTGTGTACAATGCTTGTAGTAATTTTTAGTATTTGATACTTCACCAAATAGAGTACGTAGTAATATGTAGTACTACTGTTTCTTGCTGAGGTTGGAGGTAAAATGTCTGTTTTCATCTAAGGCGGAAACAAAGCATGAACTACTGGTTTTCAGAGATGATACAATTTTATATCCTAGCCATCCAATTCATTGACACAAATATAATTTACCCAGTAACTTAACTGTATTACATAGAAGTAGTACTTTGTAGTTGCAAGTATCTTGACTGCTGTCATGATACATTCAATCATCAAAGACAGAGAGACTCAGTGCTACAGAATATTAAGTAGTATTTCGTAGGACACAGGTCTTCACCCCAAATGAATGCCTAGGATGTTAGGGGCCATTCAAAATGTTCAATGTTTAAAAATTTCGATTTGCCATTTAATAGAACAAATAATAAAATGCCCAGTTTCATGACAGCGTGATGCAGCTGTGCATCTCCCCCACTTTAACACGTGCCCTGATGACTTAGTGTTTCATAATCAGCTTCTGACCTAGCGCTGGCGATACTGATTTTGTTTTCCCGCTATATCGCCGATATGGCGATAAAATCGTCTATAAATTACGGCATGAAAAAAAATTTGTGAACGGTTAGCGATCTTAAAATCCTAATGTACAAACGCAAAACAAAGCTCTCTGTCACAATATCGCCACTCAATATCGTCCACCCATATGGAGGAATGGTCCACTATACATGTACCTACAAGGCAGCGAGAGTTAATTTGCAGCCAACTTTTTTACCAAGTCATTTTATTTAATTCAAGTCACAAGTACATTTTTTCAACAACTTCCAAAATTCTTGAAGTTAAAGCCACACAATACTCCTTTTGAAGTTGACATTCGTGTAAAAATCACGCATGTCCACGTATCATTTTCCCAGGGCTTCGCAACGCGAGCAAGCAACGTGTATGCTTATTAGCACGGTTCCCGTCTCTGCTGCGGTATTTAATTGATAGCAGTAGAGACAGGAACCAGTCTGCAGTGCGTACTCGATTGGGTTTATTTTGATGCATGACTTAGGGAGAATTTAAATAGGTCTGTAGAATTTTACTCTCTTGATCTCAGACACCCTTAATATTTGCATTTCAAATACTCTAAAGATGTATTGTGATTATATTTATACAAACGTTACTTCATCATTTTGAATGTTTGAAGGACATTACATAAAGCATTTTCCAACTGAATGTTTTTGGCGATAAAGAGGAATTCTTGCTACGCTTTAATTGTACATTTAAAGCAAAGAAGATGGCAGTCGTTGTAAGATGTTTCTTCCTTCATGCTTTTATATCTGATCAATAATGTGCAGCCCGGTACGGCAGTGCTGTGCCAAATGCCAAAAAGCCATAAGACCAGTCTATAAAGTATAGAATAACCACTCTGTTGAACCATGGAGGTTGAACAACGGAACGTCTAAGACTACGCATAGGCCGTATGCGTATAGCCTGGGTTGAAAAAAACAAACGTATCGAAATGCGGGAGTGGAATTGGCAAGTCAAAAGAGCATTTCTTTAAATGTTCCTTTATGTTCTTTTTATGAAAAAGTACATTTTGATTTTTAATAATTTACCTTGACCCACCCACCCACATTTTCGAAAAGAAATCGAAATATAAAAACATTGAACATTTTGAATGGCCCCTTAGAGTTAAAGAGTTGAAGTTCAAATTACGTACATACTGTGAAACCCCCTGGGTATGATTTTCTATTGAAAATGGACAGGAGGATTAGGTGGATGTGATTTTAACCACGAGGGTTCAAACTCACATCCAGACCCCAGAATCACAATGAGGTTTAAGCTGTTAAACCCAGAAGTCACAATGTACTTTTTGTTAAGGTGGGACAATAGTTTACAGGCTTCAGATGTGATTTTGAATAGAGTAGGATGCGATTTTGGATGCCCAATGCCCATTGTCAAAATCAAATCGCCCTAATTTTAAGTTTCCTGTTTATTTTGAATACATGTAGGAAATCACATCCAAGGAGTTCACAGTGTAATAACAGTTGCTTTGGGTCTGCCTGGGATGAACACGATGCCTGTTAATAATTTGAAATAACTGTTAGTTTGGGGAACTTTCAGAGGGAATCAAAAACCTGGCAGGAGTGGGAGTTGAACCTGCAACCTCCGCATTACTGTACCGGTTAGTAGAGTGTCAGTATGGTAATCCAGAGGTTGCAGGTCCAAATTCCACTCCTGCGGGTTTTTTGTTGACTTAAAATTAGTTTTGGCAACGAGATTTGTTTAGAGCCAGGCGCATCAGAACAACGCAGTGTTACAGCAAGAAAACTACATGGATCTTAATTAGGCGTCCTCAACATCAACTTTATGACGATTATTTTCAGAAAGGATTTTTGTTGTGAAACAAAGTATTTTCTTCTGATTGATTGTCGTTATCCATCAGTGCCTTTATAACTGATTGGATATTTGATACGTACAATTGTACAGGTGTAGTGTAGCAAATGTATAGCTACATGTACATTGTACATGTACATGTACTTGTTTGTAAGCATGATGCAGTCTCGGTGCACCACAGTTGACGCAGAACCTGTACATGTATACAAGTGCACACAGTCGTGTTTTCCTATACTACTGAGGTTGCTATTGTTCCTTTGATATAACACAATCCCATAGACTAAGCATGTATTTTTACGCCTGAGGACAGATTTTAATAAAAGACCGACTCCCGAGGACAAGAAAGATTCCTTTGTATTTTCTTTCTCCTCTTGTCCTCGAACGTACAATGTATAGGTCACTACCGACATGTATTCCTGTTGTGTTTTAAATCCCTTTATGCATCTAAACATGCTCCCAAAATACCAATCTGCCAGAAGACCGATCAACGCATTACCTCGGACAATGCTCCCTCTAAATGCTTTGTGCCGGTTCAGGAAGTTTCATATTTTGTTATGCATTACTTGGGAGTTGGCGCAGGGCAGCAAGATTGGTAATTGGAGATTTTTGCTGTTGACCAGGGAAACAAGTGGCTGAGTAACGGCTCATATTCGGTGCTCACTTTCATCTGGATGATATTTTCCAGATGTTAGGGTAATTAAAAGGCATGATATATACACTCTACGTAGCTTTAGTAATGATAAAAAAATCAAAGTGATTATAGTCAGTTTGAGAGCTGGCTGTTTGTAACGATGATAACGTTACCAACCCGCCTGAGAAATATTCGCTGTCATCTTCATAAAAAGACGTGTATTTGATGCGGACCTCCCAAAATGCTGTGACTTATTTTTATTTCAAGATTGAAAAAAGCCCAACATCTCTCTGAAAAAAGCCCAACATCTCTCTGAAATAAGCCCAACATCTCTCTGAAATAAGCCCAACATCTCTCTGAAATAAGCTCAACATCTCTCTGAAATAAGCCCAACATCTCTCTGAAATAAGCCCAACATCTCTCTGAAATAAGCCCAAAATTCACTATTTTCTCGTTGCTCAGTTGATGGATTGAGCTCAAAATTCCACATGTTTGTGATTTCATGTATACTAGTGCATGCCCGTTCAAAATGTGCCTGTTCGAAACGGACAAATTGCTTGGCTTTTGTTTTTAAAAAAGCCACGGGTGTATGTTTCCATGCCATCACGGTATCACAGCTTCGGAAGTGAGTTGAAAGAGCTTTTTGCTAACACTGATGCGCATGCGTCTAATTTATTTGCATATTAAATCATGCCACATTGCATACGTGGCGCGTGGCGGTCTTTACTGCCACATTTGCAGATTTAGGCATCCGGTTTGCTGGTTTTTTGTGTGCAGTTTTTGTGAGAACCGCTCGTCCAAACAACTTAAAAATTGACACTGCACATTCTTGGGTTCTGAGCAATATACACCTGACGATTTTCAACTTCATACAGTGCCCAGTTCTGGAGATAATCGAATTACACACAGACACACATACTGACAGACAGAGATTCCTGGAATTATAGTAAGATGTTTTATCTTCAAGCAAACTTGAATCCTCGATCCTGATTGGTCGATCCATGGCAGCTGGGAGTGTGATAATAACCCATATTGCATGGCCCATATACACACTCCGAATTGCGCTGTACTTATTCTGCGAATTGCGTGATACGCAAAACGCAGTGCTGCACAATCCATTGGTAATTCAAAAGCTGCGCGTTTGCGTCCCATGTGGATCGTCAAGTCTGTTTCGACGCACACTGGTTATGTTTTCCGGATAGCTCCTGTTTCTCCTGTTTTCAGAATGGCATACGTAAAGAGGTCTGTCCATTGATCTCCATTATTGGAGATCAATAATGGGTCTGTCCACTGATCTCCATTATTATTGACAAAGTTCCAGTTGAAAATTTGGTCATGTTGAATTTGAGTAGATTAACTTATTTCATTAATATTGTTGCAAAATTCAATCCTCGTTGCATTGTCTTGTTATTGACTTGAGTTAGGAAAATATAAATAAATCTTCTGACTGTTATTGATGCGTGCGTGTACGTGGTACATTCTGGTTTTGCAAACAGCGCCGTGCGTGTTCCATCTTTACAGCGCATCAAGTTTGCTTGAAGATAAATTCGTTATCACACTCGCGCTTGTGGATCACGGAAATATGTAGTGCGTCCGTGTCCCATATGGAATATGGGACACGGACGCACTACATTATTCCGTGTTCCACTCGGCGCTCATGGGATAACTTATAGAATCACTCTACGTATGAACACTGGCTTTCGAGTATTTTATCCCGAATGACCTGCGCAACCTAACACGTACGTGTGAACGCAAAAGGAAGTCGCACAATGCACACGTGTTAAATTCAATCAGAATGGGCATTCGCGTAACATGGCGTGACATTACGTCAGCAATTTTATTCGAATAACCTTTGACCTTTAAGATACCGAACTTGTTTATTGGAAGGGGGGGGGGGGGGGTGGTAACACAATTTGGACATTTACATTTTTTTTTAAGGACCTGAATTTCAGATAATGCTACCATTTTTGAATTAAAAAAAAGAACATTCTATGTAGGCCTACTTGGGAAAAAGTTGTTTGCTAAAAATAGGCTGCCAGTTTCATGTCTTTTGTTGTGTGATTTATTGCATCAACTTGGGTGCAGAATTTTCTCTGCATTTCAGTTTAGTTTAGTTTAGTTTCCTATCAGTTGATTTTGTGATATTGCTGAAGTGAAAAACATAGGTTACAATGTTGGCCCCCTCCTGTCCAGCTCCCGTCCTCCACTACCCCACCTCCCCCAACACTCACCCGCCCTGGTAGGATTTCCTTTAGAACATTGTAGAATGGAAATGCGATTTGCCTGGTTCCCAGTGTAAATTTAGCTCCGAGTCTGAGAGACAAGATAAAGATAGAGTGAATCTGTCAAGCAGGATTAATTTTTTCTTCAGTTTATGCACATGATCCTGCATGGCTGTTTATGAGGTTGCTCTTAATGGCTTTCTGCTGTGCGTTATTGTTATTGTCGTGTGAGCTGCAAATGTCATGTTAATGTTTCTTCACTGTTGTTCATCACAAAGTCCTCCATAGGTATTATGATGCCTCGGGGTGGTGGCATTTTGGAGCGAGTGCATGGGCAGTGTGTTACATGAAGTCGTGCTTTGCCTTTCACTACAGGTATCTGCCTTTTTGTGGGCTGTCTGGCTGTCTGGAATGAGCACAGAATAACGGCTTTGAAACTAATATTTCCAGCTAATCCTTGATTTCAAAGAATTAAAGGCATGGCCTTTGTTGAAACATTGGTGCACAATATTCATACTGTTTTCTTTTTTCTTTTTCAGAATGCCATTTCAGGTATCCAGTAGTTCTGCTGTGTCTGCATAGTTTCTGTGTTTGACAGACTTGGAAAGACAGACTTGTTGCTCACAAAACTGTCTGATAGATTATGAGTCCGGCAGAATCTGTTTTCGTCATGGCTGTGACAGTAACTTCCACAACCGATACGGCGAACATCTCGGACTTTGTAACACTGAGTAGTGACGGTGCATTAAATACGACAGAGGCCCCAGGACTTCGGCCACCTTATTGGGACTTGTATCTTGTCGTTATCTTATCTGTGCTTCTGTCTGTCGTCATGGTAACCAGCATCATTGGGAACTCACTCATCATCCTAGCGATGATCTTCTTCAAGGGGATGCGGAGCAAGACGAACCTGTTCATCACCAACCTTGCCTGTGCCGACCTTGGTGTCTCCATCCTGTGCATGCCATTCTCGCTAGCGACGGTCATCCACGGTGACTGGGCATTTGGCACGGTGCTTTGTAATGTCAACGCTTTCTTTGAGGCGTTGTTTCTTGTCTCGTCCACTCACGGACTCATGGCCATTGCCTTGCACAAATTTTCCTCCCTGGTCTTGCCGTTGAAACGCATCATCAACCTTCGCCGGGCAATCGCGATGGTCGTCTTCGCGTGGTTCATCGGTTTCACGTGTGCCATCGGGCCGGTAGTGGGTCTCAGCAAGAACATTTACAAACCGGGAACCTCGCAGTGTGGGCCGAAGTACCCGGAGGAACTTAAAGAGAAAATCATCGGGTTGTACGTGCCGGTTGTCGGCATCGTAATCCCGTTGACGTGTCTCGTTATTGCCTATGGCGTCATCTTCAACACGATTCGCAAATACAGCAGACGTCTTCGTAGCCACACCAGCATGACGGAGGAGAAGATTTTCCGCCAACAGAAACGCATCACCATCACTCTCTTCATTGTTTTCGTTGCATTCTTCATTTGCTGGACGCCGTACTTCATTTACTCAATTTTGGGTTTTACCCTGGGCTTTCACCATGTCCCGACCATGCTCAACGTTGTAGCGTACTGGTGTGGGTATACCAACTCGGCCCTAAATCCCCTCATCTACGCCTGGAGGGCCAGGTCGTACCGGAAGGCATTCAAAAGAATTTTCTGTTGTAACGTGAAAGGCGGAATCATATCAGGTAAGCTTAAAGGCGTATGTACACACACACATACGTTCTTTTCGTATGACAATTTCACGTTTTTTTCGAAATGCACACAAATCAATCCATGTCTAGTCGCATAAATGGAAAAAGTACATGTACACTCATTAATTTGTGTATTTGGGTCATTCCACCAGGTTGGGACACAGTGTGTATATGACCATATCATTAAAACCATCATTACATTTAATTCAGTTATTTCATGTGACATCCGTCTTTGGGTGTGAGATTATTTGAGAAAGTTTCAATCATGTAAGGTATATTTTTACAAAAATATGATAAAAAGTGTGTTTTTTGTATGTAAAATGGACGTAACATGGACACCGTGTCCAACATTTAAATTGTTGTGGTTTTTTAACACTTTAATAAATAAATATGGAAAATTTATTAGGTACAATAATTAAAAGACACTTTGCAACAATGAAACACCTTTTTACGGCAGTCAGTGTCCAAACATAGCACAAATAGCAAGAATTTGAAGAATCGGTGCAGACGTAACATGGACACCATGTTAGACCATGACCATACATATATTTCTGCTGTTGTGCTGCATTTGGATATTGAATATCATAACAATTGCTTTTTGTGTTGCAGTTTGTGTTTTGTAATTAGTATACAGAGTGAGTTTGCATAATTATTTATATAAATGTTGAAAATGTTACAAAATGGAAATGTGCATTTTCATGTCACACCATGTTAGTACTAAATATTACGTCCAGACTGCCTTAATTTTTCGTCATTAAATAAATAATTATGCAACTTACTATATGTACTAACTAAAAGACACTCGCTGCTACCAGAAAACACTTTTTGTTATGGTTGCCAGTGTCCAAATAGCTCAGAAACAGCAAGAACAATAAAAACATGCATGTGTAGACGTAACAGTGGACACAGTGTCCATGTTACGTCCACTCTCACGTCTGTTTTTGCTGTCTCTGCTATATTTGGACACTGACTACCATAAAGAAAGTGTTCTTGTGTTGCATAGTATATCTTTTAATTAGTACACATGGTGAATTTCCCATATTTATATTTAAAGTGTTGAAAAAACACAACAATAGAAATATGGACGTGTCCTGTTACGTCAAAATGGTTATGTCAAACTGAAGCATGTTTTTAATCATATTTTTGGTAAAATATAATTTACATGATTTAAAACTTTCAAAAATATTTCCCACCCAAAGACTGATGTTACATGAAATAACTGAATCAAATGTAATAGTACTTTTAAAGATATGGATAAATGTCACACACTGTGTCCCAACCTGGTGGAATGACCCATTTACATGTAGACAATTTCCAAGTGTACATATGTACACAAATGTAGTGTAAATTGGCCTTAAATCACATACGCACAGTCGTGTTTTTCTATACTACTGAGGACAATGCTTTGTGTTTCTTATTGTGCCTTTTAATACTTTAAAAAAACTCCCATAGATTAAGCACATATTTGTACGTCCGAGGACCGATTTTAACAAAAGACCAACTCCCGAGGACAAGAAAGATTCCTTTGAATTGTCTTTCTCCTCTTGTCCTCGAACGTACTATATACAGTACATGTACAGGCACATACAGTGTCGTGAATTAAACTGAAAAATGAATTGAACTGCTGACTGGATTGACCTGAAATTAACAGATTAAAAAAAATAGCAAGTTCTTTTTCAAAGGACTTGAGAAAGAACTTGCTTGTAATTCAAAATGTGAGGCCAGCTAAATATGAATTCATCTTATTTGTGTCGATTTCAATAGCTTAACAGGACTCATTAAATGTGGTATTTTGTGACTCGAGTATGCATGTACATGTAGGAGTACATGTACATGCAGCTCATGGGCATTGACGTAGGTGGCATTCGACTTTTCTGTGGGACTTATTTTGGGCTCAGACTTCTAAAGGTTAACAGAAATCAAATTTTGTTGCTTTTAAAAATTTGTTATAGGCTGATGCCACATTGTCATGCATTCAGTTTGGACATGGGCTCTTGAAAGTGTCACCCATTAAAAACCGAACCCTAGCCCCCCCCCCCCCCCCCCCCTTTCATATTATTTTGCAACGGCCTCAAAAAAGTCTGGACATTTAATAACTACATGTGTATTTAGTTCTTAAATTTTCGTCCTTGAAAATGGCTGTGCCCCCCCCCCCCCCCCATCCACCAAACAGAACCTGGCTACATGTATCTACTGAACTCATTGTCTTATTAATCCTTATAGTAATAATGATTTAGCTCCTTGAGCACTGTGATCATGGTGACATGTTGAATATGTCTACGGTATTATGTCTCCGCTTGAGATTTCCAAATTCGTTTCATATTACCAGTTTCATATTAACAGTTTCATATTAACTAGTCATCTTGAGATATGGTGGACACGATAAAGAGGGCACTACAATTTATTAGAGTTATGTAGACCTTTTGTGTAATAAATATAAATCATGACGTGAGTGAAATGAATTTCACGACTACACACTGTGGGAAAGTAAAAGAGAAAATTGCGGGTAACACCATGTGAAAATAATCTCTTCTTTAAGAGGGAAGATGTGTGGTTCTGAAAAAACCGGGGTGAGAATAGAACTTGACGTTTCGGACAGTATACAAATAATGAATGTTCATGAGTGTGATGGTAAGAATAATTTCATGAGGTGACAGATTGAATGTTCTATTCCACGAGGCGAAGCCGAGTGGAATAGAACATGCCATCTGTCACCGAATGAAATTATTCTTTCCATCGCACGAATGTGAAACATTCATTATTTGTTTACTGAATAAATTCTCGTCATCTGATTGGTAACTTGTAAACTGGTGCTTACATAAATGTGAGAAACATGTAGTAACACTGATAGCTGGGGAACACTTTCAATGCATTATATTTAAGTTAGAAACTGTTCAGAATTGTAAAAAACTGTTTCACAAATTCAGAACTTCCAGTAACCAATTACTGTCTCGAAAAGTCTCAAACAGTTAAAAATGTTCACTGTTTTTCAACAAGTTCAGAAGAATTATTCACTTCAGATGCAGAATGTCATCTAAAAATATCCATTCCGAAGTGTTGAAGATCAAACTGTTCAGAATTGTTAAAAAGCTGTTTCACAAATTCAGAACTTTCAGTAACCAATTAATGCACTTTCATATCCAATTTATGGAAGTTTACAACTGTACTAGTCCAGAAAAGTTAAAAATGCGGATTGCATGCATGGATTTCTTTGTGTACAACGTGCCGTTTCCTTTCTCAGTCCTGCATAAAACCAGGACAAAATTTTTTCGAGTTCCGAATTAGTTAAAGCTTCAATTGTTGTTCCTGCGTGTCTAGCAAATTCATCTAATCGTTTCACTGCATATTTGATTTGTCTCTTTGTATTTGGAGCGTCAGCATTGCTTACAAGTTCCAATATTTCGTCGTCTGTTAGGAGAACCATGGAGGTAATACCTCCATGGGAGAACAAACCGCGGCAGTTCGGGTAACTTGGCCGCCATGTTGTGTGAATGACAGTGCTGTTGTAGCGCCACCTAGTGAGCGTGAAATTAGAAAAGTTTTTTGGTTCTATCAATCCGCGCGCACCATGTGATAGACCCATGTGATAGAACGTATTGGGCGGGGCGGGTTCGCGTCGTGTGATGGGTCGAATAATTCAATGCACGTGATCGACTCTCCACCAATCGGATGGCGGGGATTTATTCAGGTGTTGTATAATGTGCTTTATACAACACCTGAATAAATCCCAGCCATCCCATTGGTGGATCGTCGATCACGTGCATTGAATTATTCGTCCCATCGCACGACGTGAACCCCCACCGCCAAAAAAGTTCTATCACATGGTTCTATCAAACGGCAACGCGTTTGATAGAACCACCCCGCCGCTACAACACGGCTGTCATTGGACAGGTTCCCGGTCCCTCCGTTGTCCTTCAAATGTATATTATATACATATGGGGACCGGGAACCAGTCTAGGCTGTCGTTAACACAAAATGGCGGACGGTGTTTCCGAACCGCGGTTTGTATTCCTAACAGACGAAAAAATATTGAAACTCTTAGGCGATGCTGACGCTGCTAACACAAAGAGACAAATGAAATATGCAGTCAAACGATTAGAGGAATTTGCAAGACACGCAGGAACAACAATTAAAGCTTTAACTGATTCGGAACTGCACCACTTTTTGTCGCGGTTTTATGCGGGACTGAGAAGGTAAACAGCAAGTTGTAAAGTTACACCAAGAAATCCATGCATACAATCTGTCTGATTTATTCAGGCGTTGTATAAAACAAATAATGAAGGTTTCACATTCGTGCAATGGTAAGAATAATTTCATTCGGTGACATATAGAATGTCTCATTCCACTCGGCTTCGCCTAGTGGAATGGAACATTCAATCTGTCACCTCATAAAATTATTCTTACTATCGCACTCATAAACATTCATTATTTGTATACTATCAGTCCTCACCCCGGTTCTTTTCAGAACCACACATCTTCCCAGAAGAGATTATTTTCACATGGTGTTACCCGCAGTTTTCTTCTTTACTTTCTTATCGCTTCCACCATGCAAATTTAGCTTCATATCATATTTACACTGTATGGGCCTGTGTAATACAAAAGGTTTACCCAACTCAAATACAGAGTGGCCTCAAATTGAGTCCACAAGATATAGAAGGGCTAGTGAGAATCTTAATGTATTCTTAGGAAAAATCCTCTAAAATCATTGTCTAATTTCCTTTGGTTTGATCATTTCCATAGATACCGGGACAGGCAACAATGGAGGTAAGTTGCTTCCTTATTTCACTGTACATTGTACAGGTGTGTGCACAAACGAAAATTGTGAATGAGCTTCCCCAACATCTTGAACAAAGCTTGAACAAAGTAGAAGCATGGAGGAAGAAAACATACTTCCTCCATGGTAGAAGGAAGCTGTTTTGGGATAAACCTTGAAGTAAAAAAATCAATTTCTGGTTTGTTTGATGGTAACGAATAGAGTTACTGTAAAAGAAAGACTCCTTTGTTCTGTTTTGTTTTCCTTAAAGTTTTGATATAGCTCTGGTATTTATGTTTTGGTTAAATTTGTATAGTTTCAGGCAGAAAGCTTCCTGTTAATAAAGATGAATTACTATTTTTTTATTTTTAATGAAAATCCCCCATCACAAGGCCAAATGTCACTCGAGGTGTGGGCTACAGAGGAAAGTGTGGAAGAACAAGCCCCTCACACTGAAGACATGACAAGATAATCTGATCTCTTCACAGTATGAATAGGGTCGTCGGGATGGGTAACTAGTCCACTGCAAGGCATTAATAATGCCTCTACTCCTATTAAAGCATAGAAATGCTATAACCCAGGAATGGGCTCGCGAACCCACAACTTGCAGAATTACCTGCAGACCACGAATTCGATGCTCCAAACCACTAGGCCACGGCACTTCCACGAATTGTACCAAGAAAGTTGTATCTAAAAACCTCAAAAAAACGATGTAGCCTCGTATCGGTTCCAACATTTGAAATAAGCATGCAAACATGCAACACAAAAAATCATTGTTAAAACAAAGGATTCGCTCTCTCATTTGGTGTGACTCGGATTTGAGCTCAAACTTTCACAGGTTTGTTTTTTCATGTATTGAAAGTATGAACACTGCCTGCTACTGTGTTAATAAGCTCTGCATGTACCAAAGCTTTATCATACAAACATACATGTACCTTTTGTTTTAAGAAAAGGAGAAAAAAAAGAAAATGTCTTTAGGTGGAAATTGTGAAGAAAACCGAGGAATGCAAAAAGGACTAAGCCAATGAGTTGAGTTATCAATTTGTTATCAGGTATAAAGCACTTTAAATGTGAAATGTTGATGGACACTTAATGCACATTCTTGTTGGTTGAATTTCTCCATGGTTGAACCTAGGGTAATAAATGAAAGGCCTTGACATGAGATGGTGAATTGTGCATTAACCCTAATTAACCCTCCAGGGTATTTTGGCTAGAACCCTGCCAGACGCATCAGATTGCATACTTTGTCAAATTGACTTGTGTGGGGAGTCCAGCAAAGTGGAGCTGTCAGCACAGATGCACTGTTATGTACTGTGTCTGGCAGGGTTACGGTTAATACACTACAGCTGTATGGGGAAGATTTATGATGCACATTTCACTTCCCCCCCCCCCCCCCACATGAGGTACATGTACATGTAGGTCATGATTGGTATTTTTGTTTGCCATAAGGTGGGGACTTTTGTCCTTAGAGTAGAAACAAAAAATCACCCTTATTCTTTATTTCAAGTGATGGTGTTCCCAATGCTTCTTCTCTTGGGGTTTGGTAGTGTTTCAGGGTGTGAAATGAACAGTTTTACGAGCAACCTAATGAAATCCATTATGGCAACCTGGTGAATTATCTATGGTTGCCCACTGGGCGACCTTGTTTTGCTGTAAACATTAGAAAATGTACTAGCTCAGACAGATCATTTTGTAATTAGTCCCAGGAGCCATCGTGTAAACTTTGTCCAGCATTTTGGGTAACCAAACTTGACACTGGCAGCCTCAGTTTTAGTTGGTGATTGACCAGGGACAGCCAGCAAATTCTCCTCATTTTGCACCCTGGAGAGACAATCTCCACGGGGTGGGGGGGGGGGAGGGGGAGGGGGAGAGGGGAGGGAAACAATTAATAGGTGTACCAGAGCTGGTTTTTAAAGGTTACTGGTGTAAAATAGAATATATTATTACGAAACACAATAAGTGTCTTTAGATGTAGTGTACACGATTGGTAATCCTCCAATTTTTTTCAACTGAATTATTATGAAATACCTTACTAGACTGTAAGTTAATAGTAGTCTCAATCATCCTGTGAAATGATGGCACCAGGTGTGCTGTCGTCGTCAAGAAAAGTGGAAATTTATATCGTTTTCCAACGATTTCTGGCCGGCAATCATTGGAAAACAACCCTGTAGCCTTTAGTCAAGGCGCGCGTGGCTTTCGGAATGATCGAGTGGCGCGCCTCGGACATGCTGGCATTATCGGGGCGCGTCACGCGTCCATGTAGCCACGCGCGCCTTGACTAAAGGCTATCATCCGCCTGACGGTTGAAAACGAGCGCCATTTTTCTCTCGTTTTTTCCGCCATCCAACAACGCCAAACTGTTAACAGGTCAGTGGAACGATATTTCCCATAAAATACTAACCCCCAAATACGCCCATTTCTGAAATTGCAACAATGACCAATCATGTACACTACCTTTAAAGAGGAAAGAAAACCAAGTTGCATTTTTCCGCTTTATTGGCTTTTCTGAGAGCTTAATTGTATCTTCTGACCGAATACAAATTGGTAAAGAACAATTAAAATTTATTTCATTGAAAAAAAAATGACTAAAATTGCCCCTTGGAGTGAGCGTTTGGTCTCAATTCCTGCAAAGGTCATTAGGGATGCAAATGTATGCATATGACCTTATGACGCGTGTGCGCTTACTTGGCCTCATACCAGCAGCAGCGCGGCCACCGGTACCACGTCTGCAGCGTGTTGGTACTATCATCCACGTGTGTGTTATGACATTTTCGTCGCCAGCTGGTCGTACTTTCTTGGCAATTTTTGCCGAATTCACGGCCTTCCTAGCTTACTTTTGGAGTTATTCAGAGCTCGAATGTATTACAGTTGATAAGTTGATATTACAGTTGATAAGCTCTCAGAAAAGCCACTAAAGTGGAAAAATGCAACTTGGTTTTCTTTCCTCTTTAACAGGTAACTGTTGAAATGCTTCCCACCCAATACAAATCCATACCAAGGTGACATCACCTGCAATCCTTTTGAAAGTTGCCGCTGTTTATTGAAAAAGCTACTTATTTTTGCTATAGCAACCCTTTCTTGTAGCTGCTATCGCCCTGAACTCGGCTATTTTAATTTGCTGAATTTCTTTGTACGATATTGTTTTCTAAAAGACAGCTCCACAGTAGCCTTGAGGCTGAGCAGGTGAGTTGCAGAAAAAACTTCTTTTCGGGATTGCTTGCTCAACGCTACTCCCAACTGCTGATTTTAGTGCAGCTGTCGCTGAATGTTGATTCTTGTGGGGCCTGAACAGAATATCACTGGAGTTGTTTGTCTGTGTGTGTGTTTGTTTGTTTGTTTCCTCGGCTTGCGGAATCAGTAGAAATGCATTAGAGATACATGTACATGTAGAATGAGCTTGTGCTTTATGAAAAAAAAGTACGCATGACTAGCTGTATGGCATTGGCCAAGTGGAACAATAAATATGCAAAGGTCAGAGGTCATCTTGGGAAGTGGCTGATTGCCATTTTAAAAAAGACAAAGAAAAAAAAGGCCTCTGTTTTTCTTACGAAAAAAAGTAGGACCACAGGTTTATTGTTTTACTTGGCTTTAGAATTACATGTAGAAAGCCTACATGTACAATTTGTACATGATGTCCATCATGCCTTACCTTACAGCTTCTGGAAATGTTGGGAAAACATACATCATAGTGTAGGCTACTGATTAGAAGACGGCTTTTTTTGCCCAGGTTTCCCAACGTACATGTACATACATACATTTTGTACATGTATGAAGCACTGTATGGTCAGTGCTTTCCGAGAGCCTGTGGGTAAAAAATCACAGGCTACAAAAAAATGTAACTCCGGCTGTTTTTTAATTTACATTATCCCAGATGCAAGTTCCATCTCATACTGGTGTGTGCCATTTAAATGTAGACAGTAATAAGAAGAGCAAGCCTTAATTTTTTGGTTGGACTTGTCCGACTGAGTATTATAGCAATAAACAGCAGTAGTATCATACATGTAGCTTGGGACAATCCATCCCCCCCCTCCCCCCCCCCCCCTTCATCTTGTGCACTCACACATCCTCAATATGCACCTCTATTCTAGACTTTACTTTCCTTCATTTATTCTCCTTTGCCCCCATTGAAATCTCAAAACCCATAGTGTTAACTTTGCGGGGTACCTTGATTTCTAAGGACTCCCTCGTGGGGTACCATTGTCCCCATCATTGTTACCCTTTCTTCCCGGTACCCTGTAAGGAGACTAATGTAAGAACAGAATGGCGCACTTAGAATTTGCTTGAAATTGTACAAGATAACAGCAGTAGTTCATGTAGTCTGCATGTTAATGTACCGCTTCCCCAATTCCCACTTGTAGATTAAATGCAAATCTGTAGTGTGTGTAAAACCCATAGTCGGTGCATGTCGGTGCATGTCATTGTACAATACAGCAGAGCTGGCACAACAGTTGTGAGCAGCAGGCCTGTCGCTAAGGGGGAGCCAGAGGGGCCACCCCCCCCCCCCCCCCATGGCAACCAATTCCCCCCCCCCCCCACCATTGACAAAAACCAAAGCATCAAAATTATATACGAGGTGCGATCAGAAAGTTCCGACACTGCGCCTATAACAATCAAAAACCGTACATGATTTAAATCTGGCCGCCATCCCCTTCAAAGTACATGTAGTCCTCTTGTGCAGTGATATACTGCTCCCAGTGCTCCTGCCACCCTTGGAACGCTCCCTGGAAATCCCGTTCCGTAAGCGCGTTGAGCACCATCTGCGATTCTCGCTGGATCTCCTCCACAGTGTCAAAACAGCGAACCTTCAGCTTGAACTTCATTTTGGGGAACAGAAAGAAATTGCAGGGAGCCAAATCTGGCGAGTAGGGGGGTGGGGAGCGACGATTGTGTTGTTGCGGGTGAGAAACTTGCACGTTTTTAACACACTGTGAGCGGGCGCGTTGTCATGTTGGAGCGCTCAATTGCCAGCGTGCCACAGTTCAGGCCGTTTGTGCCGAATGTTCTCCCTCAGATGCCTCAGAACGGTGCAGTAGAACTCAGCATTGACAGTACACACTGTCATTTGCCAAAGTTTGAAACGTTAGGCCAGCTAATTTTTTGATTTGTATATTTCAGGTCCATTCAGTCAGTTAGCAGTTTGCAACAGTTTAATTCATTTTCATGTATAATAATGTGCACGGTAATCCCTTGAAAATGCGACGTTTGTCTGAAAATCATTGATGGAAATAATTTTGGGGACACCAGTTTGGTTCAGAAAAGTCGGACCGTTGAAATTCCGAGCGATGCCCTGAGCGCTTTGGTTGCATACTTTTATGGCAGTTTTTTTTACGATTAGACCTTGTAAATAGGTTGGCTAACTAAACAAAGAGGTTATTTTTAAATTTTTAAAAATGTATTTATTTATTTATTTATTTATTTATTTAATTATTTTAAATTTTTTTTAGGGCAATGCGTGCCTTTTAATGACATCATTAATAAGCTTGCACGACATGCCTTGCTTTGTTGCGTTATCAATGAAAAGAGCTTGTGCCTCCTCTCTGTAATAAATTGATATTTTTACTAAGTGATGCCTTGTAAAACTACGATTACAATTATTCTTTTGTTGTTTTATGAGACGTCATCACTTTGTTATGGAGAAAGTACTAAAGAGGTTATTTTAAAATTTTTAAAAATTTATTTATTTATTTATTTATTTTTAAAAGAATGTTTTTTTTTTTTGGGGGGGGGAATTTAGGGCAATGCGTGCCTTTTTAATGACATCATTAATAAGCTTGCACGACATGCCTTGCTTTGTTGCGTTATCAATGAAAAGAGCTTGTGCCTCCTCTCTGTAATAAATTGATATTTTTACTAAGTGATGCCTTGTAAAACTACGATTACAATTATTCTTTTGTTGTTTTATGAGACGTCATCACTTTGTTATGGAGAAAGTACTAATTTCCATACATGTAGATCCTGGTGCTAAAATATCCAATGATGCATTTTGAATACCACGTTGCTTCTGTTCCTGAATACAGAAAATTGCAGAAAGTATTGTGGCTTCTAATAGTAAAAGAACAGGCATCCATTCTTCTGAAGTAAAATCTAACCATTTCAACGTGGTTCAACAACAGTAATAACAAAACCCGGATATTTTATGACATATGTACAGAACAACAGATAGACAATCACACCGTTAGTTTCAGTCAGTGACCACTTTACTTCAAATCTCATTCCCCAGGAACACTCCAGCCACCAGATGTCTCATTTCATAGGCGAAGTGTTTTAATACCTCCATGTACGTGTTATTTTCAGTTACGAAGCCACAGACGTCAATAGCCGTGTTGACGTCAGTTTGGGCGTGCTGTTGTAATTAACGCTGTCATCGGTATAGGCAACCCTATTTTCTGTCTTGGATATATTTTCTCTCCGGACTCTGGGACAAATTGGTGTCTTTGTCCACTAGGCATTAGACTGATTGACTTGTGTAGGCGGTATCCGCATTAATGCTTTTGAAAATGACTATTAATTTTGTCATGAATACCGGAGTTAATCCTATTGACGTTGTAATATACATCCCATTGACGTAAGTCATGGGCCACTGGGTAGCTACATGTACATTACGTCTGTCTTCTTGGTCTGAGCTTCTAGAAATTTAAATGTGAGTTTTTAAACTTGAATGAGATTCCTGCTACATGTACAATGTTCTAAAACATTAATAAAGTTTAGAGATCAATCAGATCATTGACATTTATGATCAAAATTGACGTCAGAAAGATCCCAAAACCTTCCATCTTGCTTGCTGTAGATGTCTAACTAAACTTTATATATTCAGATGAAGTAAAAGAAAACGACTGCTGTCCAAGAAATTGCGGAGATGTCATATTGAACAGCTGCGTAAACTCCCTTCGAGGCGGCTGTAAGAATATCCTGGGTTTCTGGGAAGTCCAGGTTGTATTGGAAAGTGTAAAAGAACCCAACTGTCTGCGAATGGTCTCTTTGGAGATTAACAGTTGACAGCGGTAGACAAGCAAAAAAACTTGTTCTGTAAAAGATGGATTTCTGTCAAAAGACTCTTGGTGTAAGAATATCAATCGGCCGACTTTTGTTCTTGAAAAGGTAGGAAATTTTCTAATCGGAAAGCAGAAAAACTAGGGTGAAATTTTCAGCATGGCATCAGGGTCTGTACCAAGTTTTTTTTTTCAGGGGGACTTCGGAGAGAAAATACAATAGGGTTTGTAACTGTTTTGTTCCAATCTCTAATGGGATTGGACATAAGGGGGCGGAGGATGGGTCACAAGCTTGGGGGGGGGGGGGGGGGGGGTGTTGTTCTCACAAGTCCTTTCCCCATAATTCTAAAGTGCAACTGCTACTCGGCAAAGGTTATTTGTATTAAGAAGTCAGCTTGTCCAGATGGGAACTTTTCAAAAGGCATCACGGCAAAGACCAGAGCCTCTTTCAAAGACATGCTGAGCATACATGTAGAACAGTTTCGCTTAATAACAAAACCAATTAACCAGTCAGCATTGCATGTGATATTGACTGATTATTAGCTTATTTTATCAGCCCCAGGGCATTGGAGATATTTCTGTTTGCCTCTATAAGTTCCCAGGCCTGTATGTCACTGCGGACATTAATTTTTAAACAATTTATGTTGATGACGAACTGCCGGATAGATTGAGCTCCATTCGGTTTCTGTGTTTTTTATTCTTTTCTGTTTTACACTATTTGTGTTATCCAATTATTTTTGTTTCTAGGCCACAGTTCAGTATAGTGACAGCTGGACTAACGTGCAGGAAAAGTACACGTAACAGCCTGACGTGGAACCACGGCGATAAAAAGTTGGCACACCGGAAAAAATGGAACAAAGGAATGCAGTCCCCAAACTTGAAAACGGAGGGTAAATTTTGGCAAAATAGAAGAACATATGCCCTCCCTTTGCTGTTTAAACTCAACCCCCCCCCCAATAAAACAGCCCCACCCCCCTCTAAAATCATCCTTGTTCTGTTGCTTCTGTTTCTCTGTTTATGTTCCATTACAAGTTTTGTACTGAAATAATATTGGCTCAATTTAATTTAATCACCAGAGTTGGAAATGATTTATAGCTAGTTCCATGAATACATACATGTATGTAGTCATCCGTATCTTCAGCAGCTATTAGCAGGAGCATGGAGTGGCTTTTCAACAAGCGAGGTTCCATCAGGGACTTTCCCCAATGGAACATCTGTGTTTTTCTTGCCTACATCAGTCAAAGAGGATGTTGATTGCTGAGAGAAGTCTGCGTCATTTTCTAGTTTTATGTAAATTGCGTATATAAAACAGCCAATTATTTCTGCCATGAAATAAAAACTTTTGAGAGCTATTTTTTTTCATGTCGCCTCTAGCCCGCTGGTGCCATTTGTCTAAAAGTCGTCGCTGCGGGCAACAAATGAATCTGACGTCATAACACGAACTCCCTTTTTGTGTCCAGACAAATGTCACCAGTGGGCTATGCTGCGCTAGAGGGGACTTGATAACAATAACTTTTTGTTATTTCATGGCAGGAACATTGGTTGCAGGACCTGGTTGGTAAGGCCCTCGTGTGTGCAAGCACATTTTCCTATTTGTAAAGAGTTGGATGCTGTTTTCATTCTCGTAAACGTGTTAATAATAATACCCGGTATTTATATAGCGCCTTTGCCCAAGGATTCAAAGTGCTGTAAACAAAATCAATTAAAGTATAAGGAACAAGTGAAATCAATCCAAATAGGTTTTAACCCCTTGAAGCTGGTTATTTATAATGAGGTGCCGGGGTGCCAGGCCGGCTTGTGCAGCCAAGCGAAACGGACACAATAATCCAACAATGGATTGAAAATGTAGAGAATGACGTGGATAGATGTCATCCGGCCAAGTGGCAAATTTTTTGACATGTATAGACATCATCCGGCTTCAAAGGGTTAATAGTCCCTAAAACTGTTTGAGATTTGAAGCATTCCGAATAGTGATAGAGAGAGAGTTCCATGTTCAGGGCCCAGCAACGGAGAAGGTGCGGTTCCCTGTATTCCTGGTCGTGCGAAGGATGACCAAGTTTGCCTCAGAGCGGAGATAGACCTTGTCGGTTTGGTTTGCTAAGGTCAACAACATCGGAAATGTATGATGGGAACGTGTTGGACATGATTTTGTACATATTGACTGCTGTCTTAAAGACGATCCGTTGGTTAATTGGGAGCCAGTGCAATTGAGCAAGAAGAGGTGTGGCATGAGCGTGCTTGGGCTTCCGGTGGATAAGGGAGTTGCAGTAATCCAGGCGAGAAAGTACCAATGCCCGCACAACGGCATGACAGGTGTCGAAGTCAAGGTACTTACAAATCAATGAGATATTGCGGATATGATAGTTTATATGGACCTGCAAATCCCAGTGACATGATCACTCATCGGCATGGAGCTGTCAAATGTTACGCCTAGACTACGAACAGATTTGACAGGGTTTATGCTAGTGTTATTAACGGAGATGGTAAGATGTTCAAGACGTTTCATGAGACGAGGTGACAATGCGATGAAGAATTCCGTTTTGTTTTCATTAAAGCATGAGTTTATTAGTGAGCATCCAGGCTTGGACATCCTTGATGCAATTAGAAAGTCTGAAGAGACCACACTCGGCATCACCTGGAATAGTTGGATTGAATTCAAGGTAACATTTGAATGTCATCGGTGTACATATGGAAATTTACACGATGTCTATGAATAATGTCACCTACAGGAGTTATATGCATACATGTAGTAAAGACACGTGGCCCAATGACTGATCCTTGAACTCCATAGTGCATGTTGCAGAAATTGGAAGCAGCTTCGGCAATACAAATTCTATATCGTCGTCTAGAAAAATATGTTGAGAAGCATTTCAGGGCAGTCCCGGTGATTCCAAACCGGTTGTGGAAATGGTGGAACATGATGTTGGAATCAACAAGAGATTTGTTTTGTTGACAGCACGTTTTGAAATATTTTGCCATGGTCGAGATCGTTGCAGGGCATTATGGGTATCAAGATATTCTTCTGGATGTTTGCTAGTTAGTACTACCCATGACCAGATTACCCAAATTCCAAGTCGGAACAATACTGGAGGGACTAGGAACCAGTCTACCCACCAACTCTATAGTCTGGATTGAGACAGTAAACAAGAAGTGAGAAGATGGAATTTGCATCGGGGATGATATAAATTAGAAGAGAGATTTTAGTTTTACCTTTCCTGATGTATGCTCAGTGCTTTCCGAGAGCCTATGGAAAAGAATTCAGAGGCTTATTTGGGTTGGACTCGAACCCACGACCATCTTACTAGTGCAGACGTCTGAACCTCTTGACTACCGAGCTTGCCGGGGTCGGCTGGTCGGTTCGAATCATTGGGTACTTCATAATCAGTAAGAAACCGACCCCGGTAAGCTTGGTGGTTAAGATGTCTGCACTAGTAAGTGGAGGTCGTGGGTGCAAGTCCCACCTGAGTATAAGCCTGTTAATTTTTTTTCCACAGGCTCTCGGAAAGCACTGAGCATACAGTGCTTCATACACTACATTTTTTGTACAACGGGAATGGGAAAAAAATCTCTCTTCTATAGTAAACAAGAAATTACCCACCTAGGGGCGGAGCCAAAATGTGGAGGAGGATAAGGCGTGTTTATAGCAAAACCAAGTCAGCATTGGTATTGGTCTTTATCACAGTGCTTTAGGAAAAATGGTCTATTTCGTATTTCTTTTTATCTTGATTTGGAAGAGTACACAATACTTTAAACTAAAAACAAATTCTTCCAAGTATGCTTAAAGATTATACAATTCCTGCATATTTTGTTCCGGGTGTTTCTATACATTGACTTGCCGGGTTAAGTCAGAGGACAATATTGATTGCTGAAGACATACACGTATTTCTGCTCAAGTAATTTTCACTAGTGCACATTTCTCACATGTCCAAATGGTTACTTCTCAGTTTTATCTCTGCCGATCGCGAGTTAATTTCATTTTCCAGAGTACCTGCACACGTGGATTAATTTACAAGTAGCTCATGACACGCTACGATACTTGTTTCTCTGAAATGACCGTCGACCCCGGCCCCAGCAAGGTTTGTTTAACGGCAATTTGAGTAATCTGCAATATGAAGTTCTTCCACGAACTGGCGTATTAAGCTTTTTATCGGGACTGTCCCCAATTACAGATCTTTATACTAGATCAACAGCTGTTTGGTTATTTGTGAGGGACTCCAGTGTCCAACAAAGAGATATTTGCCCTAGGTGTATTGTCTCATCAAGTTTAACAGTTGCAAGCTTTTTAATTATTTTGATATGACGGTGTACAGTGTCGCCTGATATTGATCCCGTTGCTGGATTTATGGTTGCGTTTTCCAGCCTTCTGTTCGTCAAACTGTTTGTTGTGATGTGACACTGACTTCCACGGTCTCAATCAATTGATCATTTCAACAAGTCATTCTTGGCAGGTTTTTTTTTCATGTTGATAAATAATGATGCCACTGATCAGTGGACCGTGGAAAAAATTAAGATGTGTTGACAGGTGTTTTACATGCAAAATGTCGCTGCACTCAGTGTAAAATTTACAAATGGCTTTTGAGGGATTGGAACCCACAACCTCTTGCTATACCAGAACAGGTTCCTCTATTAAAGGGCTGTTCATTTTCGAATAATTTAGTATTCGAATATTTGAAACTGGGTTTGACCGAATATTCGAATATTCAAGACCGGTACGGTGCCGATCAAGTTTTTCACAGGTCACCTGCAATTGAATGCCACGCCGGTAAAAAGATGCACGCAAAGCACACCGTTTTTTTTTTATTTGAACAATTAATGGGTTTTTGCAGCAAATTAGTTATAAGTATTAGAGGTTTTACGGACGGGAACAATAAACCTCCATCCACAAAACAATACCGGCCATTTGACACTACTAAGTGCGGTACCTTTTCTATTAACCCCTTGACCCCGGATTTCATATGGGGGTGCTGGGACGCCATGCTGGCTTGTGCAGCCAAGCAAAACGGAAACAAGAGGCTTGTGCAGCCAAGCATAACGTACACAGTACCCCAATAATGGATTGAAAATGCAGAAATTGACGTGTATAGACGTCAACCGGCCAGGTGGCAATTTTCAATCTGCACGTATTTGTTTTAACCGTACGCAAGGGGTTAAAATAGCATCAGAGTCGTATCTGTACTTGCATATTCTTTTCTAGAATATTCTAACCGACAAAAAGGTATTCGAATGTTCGGTTGACGATCGAATATTCGGTATATTCGGGACAGCCCTCTTGCCTCTATTGCTCAATGACTTACAGGAGATTCAACCACATATTCCACCGTAACATTTTATGTGGAGTTAGGAGCTCCAGTGTATGAGGGTTAAAAATGTGTCTCGACAAATCATTGAGTTAGAAATTCCTCATACTGAAGACAGCTGAGGTTGGTACATTGATGCCTCCTTTTTATTGTCTGTTTCTCCTGTTTTGCAGAACATTGTTTTCTCATTTTTTTGTAAATATAAACATGTACAGTTCTTAGTGTACGTACTTGTATATATGATAAAAAAATAAACATTGATGTGTCCAGGTTTCAGATTGGAGGTGGGTAGGCAAAACTGAAAAGTAAAAATCCCTTTTGTCAAATTTGTAAAAGCAAACAGATAAAGACCCAAAACAAGTGGGTGAAATGTCATGAGGGGACACCCCCACCACCACCCCACCCTCATCACCCCCACAGATAGTAACTTCACAATAGAGTTCATAGGCCAGGCTTGTAGGAGTACTGGTCATTGCCCTCAAATGTTGGATTAACCCACATAATTTGTGGCTGAATAAATGAACGTCAACATATAATACCTTCCCCCATTTTGGAAAATAATAATTTGTTTGAAATGGTAGTCATCAATGTCTTGTTTGCCTGGAGTGGTACCAGTATGTTTTTCTGCAACTTTGTGTCTGTGGTAGTTCAAGTAGTTCAAGTGGTTTACCGTATGAAAGTCGGCATTTGTCTTAGTCCGTAGAAGTTAGTATTATTTCTTTGGATGATGCCAATGCTATAATCATTAACCCTTTCAGCACCCACATTGTTTATTGGCTTACTGTATCTTCTCCTAGTACCACATTATGTGTTCAGTCAAGCATGAACAATTCAAGTAGGAAAATCAGCTGACTGCTTGTTAAACGGTTGTATTTTCAACCACAGTTTGTTCCATGATAATTTCTCTTTCATATGGCGTAAAAATGAAAGGCATAGCCGCTAAAATAGCAAAGTTATGCCTGTTTTCTCATCTGGTGCACTTTATACCAAACAGGAAACTTGTTTGTCACACAAACAAATGGCACTCCATACAAAAGACTGGAAGAAACTTCGGATACAGTTTTTGTCTCGCCTGAACGAAGAGAGACTATGCAATCACTATTTCTATACGTACATGTAGTACGTACATGTAGTACGTAGTACGTACATGTAGTACGCAGTCCGTAGTATGTAGTCCGTAGTCCGTAGTATCATGGAGGAAGGATCCTTCCTCCATGGTAGTATGTAGTCCGTATGTGTCATTTTGGTTAAAGTTTCGACAAATTGGTCTTATACGCAAAGTTTAAGTCCAATTGCAATTAAACTTGGGTCATGCATTCAATAGTGCAACCTTTATATGATGCTTGTGTTTGAGGTCAAAGGTCATTTGTGGTCAAGTTCTAAAATAGGCCATTGTGCTATTGTGCCGATTGAAGTGTCAAAATGTGCAGAGAACATGATTAACGTTTAAGCAGGCGAGACATGTGGTTCGAGAACCACCTTGTCTCAATATATTGTAATGGTGACACATACATTTTATATCACCATTAAAGGGACACATTGCCTTCAAATGTCATGAAATTTTGCTGTTTGGAAATGTTCCTTATCTTTTATAAGAGTTGTTCATGCAAAAAAACACGTATAATGTGTTGTAATTAGTGAGTAGTGATTACAAAACAAAAAAATTGGCCGCTTACCCCTGACATCTGACCCGCGATACATAGACTTATTTCCAGTACTAAATACCACCGTCTAAATATTGCGCAAAATACGCTGTAAGAGTCTTTAGGCTGGCGCCGCAGCCAGTGGCCTTGTGAACCTATCAGATGATCGCCAGGTACAATTCTCTACCTCTCGACACATATCGCCAGTGTGCTGCGTGCCGTGCCACAGTACATCAAAATGGATCAACAGAACGTACTTCAACCAGATGCGACTGGAAATACGACTGGTGAACACAGTCCGCCATTTTGTGGAGTCAAAAATTTGGTTCTACAAAATGGCGGACCGTTATTTGTCACGAAATTAAACAAAAACCACGCAATTTGAAGGGATAGTGTAGCCTGTAATGCTACAGATCGTCGTTGCTTATGTTGTCAATAAAGCTCAGCGTATGAGACGCACCAATATATGTGTTCAAGTGTTCTTTAATCTTGCTGATCAAAACATAAAACAAACAATCTGACTGATGTAGCTTAAAAAATGAAGAATTTGACAGAGTTCTGACTGTAAGACTTGATCCAGATGACTTGACGGTACTGACAATTGGATAATTGACAGAGAAGAGGTGACAAATAACAGTCATGTATGTAACTGCAATAAGGTGACGGAAGTTGGTTGACTGTTGACTGTTGACTGTTGACGGAAATAAGGTGACGACAATTACTACGTCATGTGACGAAAAGTTTGCGGTTACAGTTTAAGTGACAATTATGATGTCACACAGTGGTGGAGTGTCAAACTAAGGCCTCACAGTATGGCAGTAATGTGAGGTGGCATGAGGTGAGGTGTCACAGTGGTGAAGTGACACTGGGGTGGAATGTCAGTGGTGGTGGAGTGTCAAAGTGGTGACGGTATGGTGACGGTATGGTGGCGGTATGGTGGCGGTATGGTGGTTCGACTGAAATACAAAAGGAAAATAGAAAACTACTAAATACATGCACTGACATGTACATGTACCTCATATGTCACTCTAATCTCTGTCAAACTATAGTTGTGTAAGGGTACATATATATAAATCCTTAACAAAGACTAATATCAGTTAACTGCAAATCCCTAAAGTCCTTGCATGTAAGGATCTTGAGCAAGTAACGAGAATAATTGCATAGATAACGCACATACACGTACATGCTAACATTGTGGCATACACACAAAACTATGAAAACTTTCTTTCAGAAAATCCACAATTTGGGACTTCAAATCACTCCAAAACTATTACTAATGGGCAATATACAAATCTAAACAACAAATAATCACTCACTTTGCTGAGCTGACCAAGGGTTTGTGGCAATTTAAGGCTAAATTTGAGCCTTTATGTGAACAATTTGCAACGTGAGGGTCGACATGTAACATAAACAAAATTATGGCAAAACAGCGGTAATGCGAATAGCGCCCTCAGTTGACAGAAAGAGCGAGCCACTGCACTCGCACAAATAGAAGGATATTCTGTCGGCAACATCCCGGCCCATAATGACTGTATCCGGGAGGCAGCATTACCTAAAAATAAACAAGACAGAATATTAAACAAGTAACAAGTTAAACAATGTTCATTGTCTAAATGTTCTTGGTGAATCAGTCCACTCCTGTCTAGGCAGTCAGCATCTCCTGACCCTCGAGGAGGCACAGCTTGTGTATTGGTCGGTTGTACACTCCCGCTTGAGTTTTCACCATCACAGATCTGATCTTGCCATCCTTGCCTTGGTAGGTTTCTGTTACCAGTCCTAGAGGCCATCGGGATCGAGGGGTGTTTTCATGCATGACAAGCACCAGATCTCCAGTGTGAGCGTCACGTTGAGGGTTGAGCCACTTTTGCCTCTCCTGTAACAGCGGAAGATATTCCTTCAGCCATCTCTGCCAGAAGATGTCAGACAGGTATTGTACCTGGCGCCACCGTCTCCTGTAGATGTCTTGTTTCACAAAGTTCCCTGGCGGTAGCTGAGGTCCCGAACGAAGGAGTAGCAAGTGATTTGGGGTAAGTGGCATGGGGTCACGTGGATCATCTGACAACTTCGTGATGGGTCGTCCGTTGACTATGCCCTCTACGACGCACATCAGTGTCTGGAGCCCTTCATCGTCGAGTGTCTGCTGATTGAGCAAACCGTTGAGAACTGCTCGTACAGACCGTATTTGTCTTTCCCACACGCCTCCAAAGTGGCTGGCTGCAGGAGGATTGAAGATCCATTGAATCTCTTTCTGGCACAGGAATTTGTCGATCTTGTCTTGGTTCCACTCTTGAATGGCCTGGCGTAGTTCCCGCATCCCTCCTACCAAGTTGGTGCCATTGTCCGAGCGAATCTCTGTGGGCTTTCCCCGGCGACTGATGAAGCGCTGCAATGCGTTGATGAAGGAGTCAGTCTCTAAGCTATGGCATACTTCCAAGTGGATTGCCCTGGAAGCAAGGCAAGTAAAGAGGCATCCATACCTCTTCTGCACACTTCTGGCTCGCTTAACTGTGAAAGGGCCAAAGAAATCTACGCCTACCATACTGAAGGGTGGCAACCCCGGAGTCACCCGGTCCTTTGGCAAGTCTGCCATTTGTTGTGTCATCATAGGCGCCCTCTGCTTACGACATGGGATGCATGAGTGGATTACAGTCTTCACAGCTGCACGTCCTTTGACGATCCAGAACTTCTGGCGGATGTCAGCAAGGGTGCGCTCACTTCCGGAGTGACCTGCGGTTGCATGGTAGTGCCTTATTATCAGGGTTGTCACTGGATGTCTTGTTGGCAAAATCCAAGGGTGCTTGATGTCTTCAGCGAGGGAAGCATTAGCGAGACGTCCGCCAACTTTGATGATACCATCGACCGACTTGGTTGGGATGAGCTTGCAATAGCCACCAGATTTCAACAGTGTGTCATCGAAGTTAGCCTTCTGAACATGCCTGATGATCTCTTTCTCAGCAGCGTGTATCTCATTGACAGTCAACTGCTGCGATGGCTTGAGGTCTATGTCAGTCTTCTTAACTCTGGAGAGCAGAATGGCTTTTGCACGGAGAATCCATGCAACTGCTCTTCTCAGGTGGTACCATGAAGAAGATCCCTTCAGAAGGGTGTCCAATATGGCAGGTTTATCTTCACTGGTCTTGGTACTGTACACCTGTGTGTCCCTTTTCACTTCTGCATCAATGGGCAGAGTCTTGTTGTCAAAGTCGGGTTGTTGAGGCCAGTCATATTCATCCTTCCATAGAAATCGTGGACCGTGAATCCAACGATCACTCTGAATAATCTCTTCAGCTGTCAGACCTCGAGAAACATCATCTCCTGGATTGGCTCTGGTCTCCACATACCTCCACTGCGAAGGAGTGGAATGTTCCAGTATTCTAGCAACACGGTTGGCGACGAAAGTTTGGAACCGTTTGTCTTCATTTCGAACGTACTGGAGGACGATCATACTGTCACTCCAGTATACCGTATCTTGGAGGGGCAATGATAGCTGTTGGCGCATCACCTCGTCCAGCTTGACTGAAACGACAGCTGCCGAAAGTTCCAAACGTGGGATAGTAGTTGTCTTGAGGGGTGCCAGCTTGGCCTTGGCCATAACTAGTCCACAGTGTGTCTGCCCGCTGGTGTCTTGAAGTCGTAGATACGTGACTGCGCCGTATCCCTTCTCCGACGCATCGGAGAAATGATGCAGCTGTGCCGAAGCAACTGCTCCAAACCCGGATGGCTTAACACAGCGGGGTATTGTCAAGTACTGAAGGTTCAACAAGTCCTTCATCCACCGGTCCCACTGCTGGGCGATGTCATCGGGCATCAGACTGTCCCACGCAGTCTTCATCCTGCATAGTTGCTGAAACAACATCTTGGCAGTCAGCACGAAGGGGCTGGCAAATCCCAGTGGGTCGTACACGGAACTAACTGTGCTTAACAGTCCACGGCGTGTCAGGGGTTTGTCCTTCACGTGGACGTCAAAGGTGAATGTGTCTGCTTCAATATCCCACAGTACGCCTAAGGCACGTTCTGCAGGAAGCATCTCATCATCCAGATCTAATGATGGCACTCGTTTGGCTCGTTCAGTCTCAGGAACTGATCGGAGAACATCACGTGAGTTACTTATCCATTTCGTGAGATGAAAGCCCCCAAGAGCCAATGCCTCACGAAGTTGACTGACGAGATTGATGGCGTCCTGCTCTGTAGCAACCGACTTCAGACAATCGTCCACGTAGAAATTGGTGTCGATGGTGGTGATGGTCTCGGGATCGAAGCGGTCCATATTGTCTCGGGCTGTGCATTTCAGGGCGTAGTTAGCGCAGCTAGGCGACCACACCCCACCAAACAAGTGGGATGTCATCCTGTATGTCTTTGGTACTTCAGCGATGTCATCATTGGCCCACCACAGGAAACGCAAGACATCGCGGTCAGGCTTGTTCACATGCACCTGATGAAACATTCCTTCTACGTCTGCCATCAGCGCGATGGTTTCTTGCCGGAAGCGAAGTAGAACACCAACTAGCTTGTTGGTTAGGTCGGGGCCCTGATGTACTTTGTCATTGAGTGATACACCCTGGTAACGAGCAGCACAGTCAAACACTATGCGCACCTTTCCAGGCTTGCGTGGATGAACAACTGGGTGGTGTGGCAAATACCACACTGCTCCATCTGCTCTATTCAGCTCATGTTGGGGTACCTCCTCGGCGTATCCTTTTGTCATCAAATCCAAGATGCCGGTAGTGTACTTCTCCTTCATGTCGGAGTCTCGGGTTAATCGTTTCCCCAGCAGACGCAGCCTGTGCTCCGCAACTGCTTTGTTGTCAGGTAGGTGGGGTGGCCGTATCTTAAAGGGAATGTCCATGCTGTAGTGTTTCCCATCTCGACACAGTGACTGCTCCCAAGTAGAGACCACTTTCTTGTCGCTAATTGACATACTGATCTCATCAGATCCAATGCCATCCAGCTTCCAGAACTTTTCCACTTGTTGCTGGAGACTGGTGTCGGTATCAATAAAGAAAGTAGCTGAGCGGCTTAAGGGCCCTGCCTCAACTGGCCCATTGAGAGTCCATCCCAATATGGTACGTGTGGCATAGGGTGCTCCGGCGCCTCCTTCCCGGACTTCCTTGGGGATTAACGCAGAGGGGTTATCCTGGCCGATGAGAAGGTGTACATCTTCAACATCTACGTCAGGCAAGACGATATTGCTTAAATGTGGCCACTTGTCGATCTCCTTCCTCTCTACCAAAGATTTAGTGCTGATCTGCAGTTTAGGCCTTGTCAGAACGTGTGCCATGACAACCAGGTTTTCGTCATACATGTCAGTAACCTCCAGATCTACAATATGGGTGCCTGTGAGGATATCATGGTTGTCTAGAGTCGTCAGCTTCATGGTGTCTGGTTTTCCACATACTCCAAGCTTGTCCATCAGTTCTTCTGAACAGAACGTCTGTGTGGAACCGCTGTCGAGTAGGGCGTATGTTGTCACGAAATTGGTAGCACTTTTGTGGCCTCTTACTTTCACTGGAACGATGGGTAGGGCTACTTTTCCAACTCCGGCCCCAGTGGAACTGCAAGTCGCATTGGCTGAGGCACTTGTTATCGGCACAGCATTGATTACGACAGGGGCAGTGTTGTTCACCATCCGTTCTGCTTGCATCACAGGGTTAGCACTCATTGGGGTTGACATGTTGCCGGTGCGAGTTAGATGCAGGAACTTGGTGTGCTTTAGCCCACAACCAGGAACAGTGCACACTGTGTTCCTGGTACAGTCTACGCCTCGGTGTCCTGGCTGTAGACAATTGACGCAAAGCCGTCTGCTCTGCACAAAATGCAGTCTGTCAGGAACTTTCATCGCTTTCCAGTTGACGCAGCCAAACAGACTGTGTCCTTGTCCACAATACCAACATGGATGTGGAGGTTTGTTGTTCCTGGAGCTCACTCCAGCTGATGCTGCTGCTGTCTTCACTGCATTCTGGTTGGTCACTGCAGAAGGTTGAGGAAAGGGTGTTTCCTCTACCTGCGTTACAAAATTGGAGCGCTGCTTTGATTTTGGGGTGTCCTTGCGCTTGACTTCTCTAAATGACTTATCAACAGGATCTCTGCTCATGAGCTTGCTAAAGACAGGGTCGTTGGCTGTTTCTGCTGAAGTCGTCACAAATTTCACGACATCGTCGATAGTAGGAGACCTGCACTCTACTGTTTTAATATGATAAACTCTCTTCAACCAGGTCTTGCGAACATCCCACGGCAACTTCTCAACCATCTGAGACAAGCTCTTGCTGTTGTTCAGCTCACCAAGCTTGCCCATGGCATCTAGCATTTCCCGGCAGGTTCTCAAGTCGTCAGAGAAATCTAGAAGTGCCTTGCTGTCACGGATGTTGGGGCGGTTTATGATCTTGTTGATCCATGCTTCCGCTATGTCGTATTCATTTCCAAACCTGTCCTTGAGAAGCTTTCTGGCAAGAGCATAGCCCTCAGATGGTGTCTTGACTGCACAGCACTGTATCAGTTTCCTAGCAGCACCGGTACAGTACTGCTGGAGACGAGCTAACTTTGCAGCATCGCTAACGGTGTCTTTGTCCACAGCATTTTCAAATGCTCGGATGAACATCCAGTAACTTGCGGGATCTCCATCAAATGTCATTAGCTCGGTCTTCGGCAATTGCAGAGTCTCCACCAGAGACTGCTGTTGTATCTGCATAGTTTTGATGAGATGAGTCAAGGTGCTAGATGTGTCTCCAACAGGGGTGTCACATGACGGCATACTGGTCGAACCAGTTGAACAAGGGGGAAAAATATCCTTGTTAAGGCTGGGTGCCGTGTGGGGCATGGTGACTGGCTGAACCAATGGTGTGGAAAACTGGACTTGCTGCATTTCATTTTCGGCCTCAGCATATGTTTTCTCTACTGCGGCAGCTCTCGCTAGTTTTGTCTCCAACTCTATCTGCCGCCGTCGCTGCTGAAGCTTTAGCTCCTCTTCTTCCAGGGCCTGTCTTTTCTCCTCTGTGGCAAATTCTGCTTCTAATGCGGCCCTCTCAGCCGCAGCTCGGAGCCTAGCACTTGATGCTGATGATGCACCTGACACAACACTTGTTGCCCTTGAACTTCTGTTGCCAACTTGGCTAACTGAGTCCATGCCCATGTATTCTGTTGTTGTCTCCATTTGGTCCTTTTCACTAGCCGCTTGGGTAGTTGTGGGTTTACCGTCTGTACTCATGGCAGTTGATGAATGGATGAAAAATTTGAAAGTGTCCTTGAAGCAAAATTGAGATTGTCGAAGAAGCTCAAATCGAACTGATGTAGCCTGTAATGCTACAGATCGTCGTTGCTTATGTTGTCAATAAAGCTCAGCGTATGAGACGCACCAATATATGTGTTCAAGTGTTCTTTAATCTTGCTGATCAAAACATAAAACAAACAATCTGACTGATGTAGCTTAAAAAATGAAGAATTTGACAGAGTTCTGACTGTAAGACTTGATCCAGATGACTTGACGGTACTGACAATTGGATAATTGACAGAGAAGAGGTGACAAATAACAGTCATGTATGTAACTGCAATAAGGTGACGGAAGTTGGTTGACTGTTGACTGTTGACTGTTGACGGAAATAAGGTGACGACAATTACTACGTCATGTGACGAAAAGTTTGCGGTTACAGTTTAAGTGACAATTATGATGTCACACAGTGGTGGAGTGTCAAACTAAGGCCTCACAGTATGGCAGTAATGTGAGGTGGCATGAGGTGAGGTGTCACAGTGGTGAAGTGACACTGGGGTGGAATGTCAGTGGTGGTGGAGTGTCAAAGTGGTGACGGTATGGTGACGGTATGGTGGCGGTATGGTGGCGGTATGGTGGTTCGACTGAAATACAAAAGGAAAATAGAAAACTACTAAATACATGCACTGACATGTACATGTACCTCATATGTCACTCTAATCTCTGTCAAACTATAGTTGTGTAAGGGTACATATATATAAATCCTTAACAAAGACTAATATCAGTTAACTGCAAATCCCTAAAGTCCTTGCATGTAAGGATCTTGAGCAAGTAACGAGAATAATTGCATAGATAACGCACATACACGTACATGCTAACATTGTGGCATACACACAAAACTATGAAAACTTTCTTTCAGAAAATCCACAATTTGGGACTTCAAATCACTCCAAAACTATTACTAATGGGCAATATACAAATCTAAACAACAAATAATCACTCACTTTGCTGAGCTGACCAAGGGTTTGTGGCAATTTAAGGCTAAATTTGAGCCTTTATGTGAACAATTTGCAACGTGAGGGTCGACATGTAACATAAACAAAATTATGGCAAAACAGCGGTAATGCGAATAGCGCCCTCAGTTGACAGAAAGAGCGAGCCACTGCACTCGCACAAATAGAAGGATATTCTGTCGGCAACAGATAGTTATCTGAATCTTTATATTCTACTTTAAAAAAAGCTTCCCAACCATATCCAATTTAAGTTTTATAGCCTAAATCGCAAAATCCAAAGCAATGTGTACCTTTAAACAGATCTGAAAAAGCTCTTTCCGTCTGTCCATACGAGGATGAAGTATGGACAGCAAAAAACACAAACACTAGAGTTGATTGAAACATGGTGAGCATTTCTGTTGCTTGGCTGCTCTGTGTGTGGTTTCCTTGTCGAGTAAACTTGACATAGGTAAGGAAAAGGTTAAACAGTTCCTCTGTCATAAAACTTGGTAACCCTGATTTTTTTTTTTTTTACAGTCAAAGAGTAATTTGGTTTATCCACTTCAGAGTTACCCGGAAAAGACGAGAAAACCCCATATAAATTTACATATTTATGATGTTGCAGTAGGGAAAGCTTCAGTATCATATTTTTGACTTTCCCCGGAGTCATTTTTTTAAAATGTTTGTGTTTCTGTAGTCTGTGATTGCTTAGTTGGCCAGTCAGTAAACAAATTTAACATACAAACAATAAGTCAAGTTTTGACTTCTTTTTGGTACTATTAAAGGTAGTATACGACATTTGCTTTTGCTGTAATTTTCAGAAATAAATGGATTTGGTTGTTAGTATTTTACAGTGTGCTAGCAAATACTGTAAACACTGACCTGTTTAAAGTTTTGGTGTGCACAGATGCTGGGAAAATGGAGAGAAAAAATTGTTCTAGTGGTCTGGTTCCCTGACCCTACTTTAGACAAAACTGAGCAATTCATAGAGTCAGGGAATTATGAGCAATTTATAGAGTCAGGGAATTATGAGGTAGGGGAACTAGACTATTTCTAACGATTGTCAGCCGACAATCGTTGGAAAATGATATAAATTTCCACTTTTCTTGAAAACGACAGCACACCAGGTGCCATGATTTCACAGGCTGCTAGACTGCTATTTAGGTCTAGTACGGTATTTCATAATAAGGCCAACAAAAACAAAAAGAATTGTTGTGTTGCCCTCCGCGACCGACCCTAAAAGTCACAAAAGTCGTGTCGCGTGTTTAAAAAAAACTTTTTTATTCTTATTTTTAAAGGAATATCACCTTTTCCGCACAGAATGAACAAGTTTTTATTAAAATCAGTGTCTTTTTATACAGCTAAGATGGCACAATTGTGCATTTTGCCATCTCACTTTTAAATAAGCTTACTTTTTGCCTCCCGACTTCCGAGTTACAGAAGTATTATTTATTAGTTTTTTAATGCAAGTTCGCCCCAAACAAGGCTAAACTAGATAGAGTACATGTACATGTACCTTGATTGCCTTAACAGCAACAGCGCCCTCACATGTCAGGAAATGGCTTAAACATTTTGAATAGTGAAAAAGAACACGTAAACCTTATTATTATTTATTAGTTTTTTAATGCAAGTTTGCCCCAAACAAGGCTAAAAGCTACTCGGGGTTTTGCAATACACAAGGAAAAAACGATGCAAGGAGGTAGGAATTAAGATTCCTCTTGAAGCAGGAAAGGTCATAAGATGAATTAGGGAAAACATGCACCAGGCAAGGAATTCAATTAGTTTTGGATATTTGATGAGGTATACATGTAGTTTATGCTGATGTTTGTTCCAGCTATCGGGTTGCACTCATTTCCTGAAGCAATCGGAAAGAATGATGGAGGGAAATTGGTGGCATATTTGGTCGAGTCCAATTAGGGTCGTACCGGAACTCAGGAATATACAGGATTGAGTTCAACACGGGTCATCCAAGTAATATATGTTCACTGTTCAGTTTGGAGGCATTTTCGTCACAGCAATCTTTAAATTTTCAGACCACATGGAGATCCTCGAGCAGAGATAGTTCAAAATTACAGAGTATGGAGGGATATTTTTGGAAGGCTGCCAATTTTGGAGATGTTTTCAAATTTTGTAATATAATTTGGAAATTTTGGGAGAATTTTTTTTTTTTTGAAAGTTCAGTTTTTGTTTTTTTCCTCGTTTTTCTTGGGGGTGGGGTGGGGTTGGGTTTAATCTAAAATAGTTTGTTCTTTTTGCGGGAAAATTATAAATTTTATCCAGCTCTGGTGAGGAACTATGCTTGTAGCTCCTTTGTGTCCCTACTCTCCCCACCCCACCCCCAACTGTGTAAGGTCAGAATTAGAAATCAACTGATCCAAAGGTCCTTAGGCAATCAGTACTGTGACAGGCCTGTACCCAGGATATTTTTTTTGGAGGATGTGTATGCATTTTCCGGACCAGATTTGATTTTTTTTTCTAATAAATGCACCCAGACTTTTTTAGGCCACACTAAATATTTTTAAAAGTCAGGGTGAGGGTTCTAATTTTCAGTGTTGATGCTTTCAATAGCCTTTTACTTCAAAATATCGATCTACATATGTACATGATTCTTTACAAACAAACTAAAAATATTGAAAAGGTGGACCTTTTGGGGGGAATTTGGTCATGGGACCGAGTTATTTCTTTGAAATGGAAGTTGCCCAATACAAGGCTAAAAGCACTCTAGTTAAAGGGCTATACAGCCCTACCACCCTTACAGTTTCCCTGGGTCCAGATCTAAATAGTGTATAAATCGTCAATAGATACTAAAGAAATTATCCCAACTTTCAGACCTGTAGACCCGGGAGGGGTCGTAACTTCACCATTGGTAAGACTATTACTCACCTTTCCCCTTTAACTAAATGGAACTAATGTTTTCTCCCTGGAGACTGTAGCATCCATAACTACGTAGATAAAATCTCACTCAGCAGGACATCTATAGTGGTAATATTTTACCAATTACAAAATGCCTCCTATGTGTCTTAAAGGTCGCATAACAGAAATGTGAAGACTGACCTTAGCATATATATATAGCTGCTAATTGCATGAGTCTAAATACACTCGACATCAATACCACTCTGTCATAGGACCCCAAGCTGTCACAAACCCTGGTTTGGCATATTGGTCAGATTTGCGTCTTTTGGCGTGTCAATAAAGACAGCTGCATAAAACAAGGACTTCTGGTATGTGACAGCCTGACAGTTAGGAGATGATTACTGTCTTTAAGAGGACAAGGAGGCAGTCTGTTTGCACCCATGGAGAAGTAGGTATTTCCTTTGCCTCCACAGTGTACCACTTATGATTCTTGTCATTCCCTCCCCCCCTGTTAAAGGTAATATACAACATTTGCAAACATCAAAAAACAAAACTACTGAATTATTATAAAATACCTGGTACATGTACCTTACTTGAGTGTATAAGTAAATAATAGTCCCAAGCAACCTGTGAAATCATGCCACCTGGTATGCTGTCATTTTTCAAGAAAGGTGGATCTTTTGTATCGATTTCCAGCGATGATCGGCCGACCATCGTTGGAAATAGTCTAGTTCCCCGAGCTGATAATTCCCTGACATCTACAAATTGCTCCGCTTTGTCTGAAGTAGGGTCAGGGAACCAGACTACAAGAGCAACACTTTTTCCCCTTTGTCTTCCCACGGAATTTGTGCACACAAAACTATAAACAGGTCAGTGTTACAGCATTTTGCTATAAACTATTACCCTGTCAAATCCATTCAATTTGAAATAGTCTGAAGTCAGCTTTCGACTCCATGAACTGTGCTTGTGTATTCCTTGACTAGCCTCTGGTAGGGCACGAAGGAAGGATAACAGATTACAAAACCGTGCTGATTATTATTATTATTATTATTATTATTATTATTATTATTATTATTATGAGTAAGATAATACAAAACCGTGCTTATTATTATTATTATTATTATTATTATTATTATTATTATTATTATTATAAATCTCCTGGATGCGGCAAATGGGCGACTCTTCCCAAAATAACCTTATTGGGGCGACATGAGTGTCGCCCTTTTAGAGCACTTTCCCAATGCACCTTACTAAAAAACACTCCAAAGGGGCGACTTTCTTATAACACCCTCCAAGAATGTTTCATTGTTGTGTTTTTGTAAAAATCAATAAAGCCAGTAAAGGAATGTTGACAATACATTGGTATGTCGGTCAGTGACTAAACTGTATTGTTGGTTACGTAATCTCTATTATTTTGTGGGCTCCAAGTAGTATGCGCCGTATCAAATAAGTTGTAAAATTCGCACTTTGTCCTATTATTTCCTACTGGGGTTGAGTGCAGCACGCCATTCGTAAAATGCAGAATGGCGCGTTGCGCTCCATTCGTGCAAAATAATGGAGAGAAAAAACAATAGTGTGACGTCACTCAAGGTGTGGTCTACAAAAGACAAGAAAAGACAGAAATCACAGGGATAGAAGGTATCTATTCACATTTAATTTGAATTGTGAAAGATTCAAGTAGGTAGGAAGGAGATAACAGGCATTTGCCATCATATACTTTTATACTTTAATACAGTACTTTTATACTTTAACCCTAACCCCTTGGGTAACTTTACTAGAAAGTATCCTGAATCCGCCAAAATCCACCTATTTTGTCATGCACAAAAGAAGTTGGTTTTGGTGACTACTCAATATGTAGGTATCCTGAATCCATCAAAATCCTGCAGTAACGCTAGCTAACAATCCTCAATCCATCAAAATCCCCCAGGTTTCAATATGGAGGTATCCTGAATCCACCGAAAACCACCAAAACAGGGGTATGGATTTTGATGGATTTACATAGGTAGGTTAGGGTTAAATCAGTAATTTTATGCGTAAGTGTACAGTTTTGAGAAGTTTGGCACGCGTATTTTTGCACTGGTATTAACTCTCCTACTATTTTACCATACAAAACCTTACAAAATTTTCATATCCAATTTTTACCATAGCATTAACACACACATGGCAAAACCATACAGTGTAATGCTATAGCAAGCTTATTGACATGGTTTTGTATGGTAAACATGCTTCACTGTGGTGCACAGTGTATGCCAAATGGTTTTGTATGGTAAACATGCTTCACTGTGGTGTACAGTGTATGCCAAATGGTCTTGGGGCTATAGAGTACCGAAGTCTGATGTCAGTTGCCGCGGCAACTGGTTCTAAACACATGCAGTTTAGAATGTATTCTGGTTCCAAACATTGCATTGATTGACGTCATCACTTCGGTACTCTATGGTGAGTTATATATAATGTATAAAGAGAAACCACCCTAATTCTAAAATGTATAGGCCTATTCATGAATGTTGCCCAGTACACAATGGAGTTGGTTCACCATACAAAACCTTGCACCTGCCAGCAGACACAGCCTGTACAACCATACAAAACCTTACAGTGCCATACAGAGGTCAATACATTCATCACCTTACATAGTTCAGTACAGGCAAGTCTTTTGAACATACAAAACCATACAGCTGTCAGGTTTTGTATGGTATACCTGCTGTACACTCAGTGACTTACTGTATGGTTTTGTATGGTGAATAAACTTTCTTATAAATTGCCTCAGGCATTAAACCTGTACACATATGTTTTTGGAGTGGGCATCAAACTTCAAAAGTGATATAGGTCATACTGATTTCAAGTTTAGGCAAAGAATAAAATGTTACAACAATTTGTTTCCCTTCAGATCAGAAAACATTGTCAACACCAAAGGAATTCCACTTGTTTCAGCATTTCAGTTGGCTTTATAAAATACCGACCTCTGGAACTCTCCAATCTTTTACAGTGTCTCTGAAAACTGTGGAATATATTATTAAAAGATTGATGGCTGTTTAGAACATTAATGAGTTCCACATGAGAACTTTTTGTTGCTTGGTGAGTCACAGCAATAACCCTAACTCCCTAGGGTGTGTGAAAAATCAAATTGAAATTGGAGGATTCAGGACTGTTAGGATTAATGAAAAATGGGTCATTAGTTTTAGTTGCACAGGCCAGCGATGTCCTCGCTTGACTAATAATCTGTGAAATACATATTGCAAGTTCGTTGGATTTTTTTGCAGTACAGTTATTTCTGTTTTACACATAGTTTTATATACAGGTGAAATGTGTAGGCCTAATTATGGAAGACATGTTGGTGTGGTGGTATTTTTCTGAAATGAATCTTTGTACCACTTAGCATCTCTGGTTTAGATCCTGTGGGTGCTCATATGCACGCTTAAAGGTAATATTCAACAGTTGCAAACATCGAAAAACAAAACTACCAGATTGTTATTAAAGACCTTACTTGACAGTTAGTAAGTAATAATCTCAAGCAGCATGTAAAATCGTGGCACCTGGTAAGCTGTCATTTTCAGTGAGCAGTTTGCAGCAGTTGAATTCATTTTCCTGTCATTTTCAGATATTCGGATTTGTATCAATTTCCAATATAATCGGCCGACCATCGTTGGACTCTTTTTCTTCCAAGTACTGCCCCCAATTTACCAAATTTAGTTAGTCCACATTTTGTTTGAAATCGCTTAATAATAATATACATCTGTGAATGGGTGCCAGCCAGCTTGTCTGGTTCCCTGACCTGACTATTTCCCTGATGCCTATAAATTGCTTCCTTTTTGTTTTAGGATATGGGAACCAGACTACAAGAACAGCATTTTTTTCTTGGTTTTTAAACAGGTCATTGCAATGCGCAATAATATTTGCTGTAAAATACTTAGCCCCAAATCCATCCATTTCTGAAAAAGATACAGCAAAAGCAAATGTTGCATATTACCTTTAAATTCCCACGCTTATTAACAGCTTGCTTGAAAAATATGCTCCCAAAAATAATGAATCCCTTTATTGTAAAATGCTTGACCCACCCTGTCCCTAACAAAAGGAGTACAACAATGTCCACAGCTACTGTTGATCCATGTGTCATTAGTGTGACTTAACTGGGCACACAGGGGAAGATGCAGGATTGTTTGCAGGGGGGTGGGGGGGGGGGGGGGTTTCCTAAATTTTTGTCTGTACATTTGCCCAAAAATGTACGTTGGTGGTGTCATTTATTTAACCTCTTTGTTTTGTTCTTACCCGTACACGCAAAATAAGACCTTTACGGGGTTTTTCTTTTCTGGTTTGCGACGGTACCAAGGTGTAGGTTAATCTATGGAATAGCCGCTCGTGCAACGCGACAAGCAATGCAATGCATGCAACGTCTGATACTCAGTCTAGGTGTAGGTCCTTACAAGAAGAAAAACCAAAACCCCTTCTGGATCTGCGCCTGGGGCATTGCACGATTCCCCCACCTTCCACCCCCCCCCCCCCCCCCCAGAAACAGGCAGTGTCAAAATTTGAAGAAAAAAAAGCAACAAAGTTTGACAAGAAATAGAGCTGTCAAAGGAAACCAGTAATGAAATTTATCAAATACACAGTAGTCTATTTTCAGAAGCAGATACCGCGCTTCAATAAAAGTTAAAAAGATAACTAGATAATGTTCTCATTCATGTCATAAAGGCTGATATCAGAAAAATGTCCTGATGAGTCTCATTTTTGAAGATCGGGCATGTAATACATTAAATTATAGTGCATAATTAAAAAACATGAACTTTTACAAAATCCGTGTCATGTGCAATGAAATAAATATTTGATTTTGACCGAGTTGTACAAACAGATGTAGCGGCCTGTGCAATCATATTTACTCAACATGACTGGGATCATGAATGATTCCATTTCACGTTTGTATATCTAATTGTGCATAGAAAAATGTAATCAATGTATTTGCATTTTGACTGGTCTGAGATATTACTTTTCTTTTGAATGAATTGTTGCCACTGGGATGTATTAATTAGATTGAATCCAGAAAGGATAGGAAGTATCTTTATTGCGGTGGATACAACTTTTTCTGCTACACGTAAAATGCATACATTATGATCGGTACCATGTTTGTGCCATTTCAATCGTGAAATTCAAATTTACTTGATCAGATAAAGTTGTGGCTTGTAATTACACCATTTATTTTCCTTCCTGCAGGTTTGATTATATGTTATGATGTCATGGCGTCATACAATTTATATTTTGCTGTACGCTTAACACAAATCAAGCCTCGTCTTAATTTTCTTTTGTTTTTATTTTCAATTGACTCCAGAATTCGCGTCTCCAGCATCACTCCACCGTACCCGTCTATTGCACGGCCATCCTATTAGTAAAACCAGCAGTATGAGCAGCATCCTAAAACCCTCACCGGTGTCCATCAGAGCCCCTGGTCCCATGCCCACCGACAAAACCAACCACAATGATGTCCAGCTACACAAGTTAACCATTATTGGCAGCACTATGCATCACGAAGAACTGTCCAGTGACGAGGAGGATGTGTTTATCTCGGATGCGACGATGAAACGACGCAAGAGCGAAACAGATAAGGAGGGATTGGAACGAAGACATTTTGATCTGTTGCCGAGAGCGCGGGATCGATTTGCATATCGTTCAGACCCTGGCGGAAACAAAATGAAAAAGTTGTTTTCAAATGGATTCCAATGCCAGGAACCGATTCGGCAGATCACGGACAATCCCGACTGGGAGCCCGATGCGAAGGCACGGAGAGCGTTACTTGGTAGGTCAACTATAGTGTGATGCTTGGAATTATGCCACTTTCGCACTTTGAAGAGCGGCTTTTTGTTGTATTTTGTTACATGCCTGGCATTTAAACACAAGTATAAACTGCATCAGGCAGATAAAACTCATCTTAACCCCTTGTGTCCAGCTGTCATTGATGGAGGATGGTATGCCAAGTACGGGCTGTGCAGCCAAGCGTAAATGCAAACAATAGGCACCACACTGAATAGAATGGTCCTATTCATTGCTCTCGGAGCTGCCCCCCCCCCCCCCCCCCCCCCCCTTTCGTGTGAATAACAGCTTTGTCTGAAAAAGTCCAATCTATTCATTACGCTATATTCAAGAACAAAATAGTTGAAATATGAATGGATTGAGTACGCACAGGAATGCACATAGATGACAACCAGCCATGTGGTCTTTTATAAACCGCAGCTATGACCGTTATCCGTATTCAAGAGGTGTATTAGCCATGTTGGCAAGTGTACAAACATCTTTTACCTGTGTGAAACGTTTTCCTCATGAAGATGTTTTCAGAAGTGTCAAATAATCTAGCTGGCTATTATAAAACTTTGTGCTGGCTAATGAAACGTACACAGACAGAGATAGTTGCCTGGGGGGTACTGGTAAATACTCAAACTGAACTGAAATTGGCAGGCAATACTACTGATCATTGCATCTTGCCTGCAATGCTGAAGTACTTGTTACAAAAACCTATTTTTACATTTATATTCCCCCTCATGTTGTGTAATGATGGTGTTTGAACTGTGAAGTCTTTGTCATGTGTAGAACAACAGCATAAGCAATTTCCCATTGAAATTAATAGTTTTAAAGTGTGCAGAGTTGTAATGACTAATTGACATACATACAAATTTATTCTTTTGTTGTAAAGAAACTAGACATTACAAAATTCTTGTGAAATAATGTAGTTCAGAAGTTGTTAGGTTTGGAGGCAAACTAGAAATTGCCCCTTTTTGGTATAAAAGCACCTTGTTGGCAAAGTGCTGCTTTAAAGCACGTTAACAATGAATGTAAAAACAATCATTGTAGTTTGTGCAAGGAGAGTTTAGCCTTTGTGGTGTCGCAACCTGTGCATATAAGTTATTGGAGACTATTTCCTCTTTAAATATAGGCTTACATTTTTTTACATTTAACTTTTTCACAATTTCAGTGAAAAATAAGTGCAATGTGCAAATTTTAAATCAAGTTATACTTTTGGAAGAACAAGTAGAATTTCTTCAGTTTTTGGTAAGTTGTATCAGCACTTTTCAATTAGGATGTGAAAAATATATATTGTCAACTCCTTTGATCAACTACTGTTTGTCGAAAGAGCATACATTTATTTTTGGAGAAAATTACCCTTCATACAGCTGTGTCCTTGTAGAGGTACTTAACTTAACATGTAAAATACTATCAAGTATGGGAGCGCCGCCCTCATAATTGTAAATTTGAAACTGATTGAATCTGTTACTTAGCAGGGGCCGATATTTGTGTGGAATGTCTCATTGGTGAGCTCATAACTCATCTGATGCCAACAAATTAGCAATTTTAATTTGCAAATTTATTGTTCAGGGTGCCACGCCCACAAAGCACGGATACAGCATCTTTAAGCCACACAAATCCTCTTTTTTGTTTTAGTAAACAAAATCTTTCAAGAATATTTAGAATTGTGTTTTAATTAAAACCCCTTGCGTACGGGTATTATATTGGGGCACCAGGGGGCACCATGCCGGCATGTACAGTCAAGATGAAACGGAAACAAGAGGCTTGTGCAGCCAAGCATAACGTACACGATACCCCAATAATGGATTGAAACTGCAGAGATTGGCGTGTATAGACGTCAACCGGCCAGGTGGCAATTTTCAATCCGTACGCAAGGGGTTTTAAATGTTTACAAATTTCCAAAATTGTTCAAGATTACAAAAATAGATAAATCATATTCCCCAAAATTAGTTAACTTTCAAACAATTATTTTAACCCTCCGCACCCCCCCCCCCCCCCCCCCCCCAATGCACTGGAAATATCCCTTCCGAGCAGGAATCATTAGAATGTACGTCATTTCACTAAAAAAATGGACCAAAACATGCGCTAGGCACATGCAAACATGTAAATCTGTTTTTGATGAATCAAGTTCGCGGAAGTAAACACGACCAAACAATGTACATAAACAATATAATCCTAATTTATTTTCATCTTAAAAGATTAAGACGTTTCTGTACATAGTCCGATGTTGATAATATTTTTCAGAATCTCAAGTGCCTGTCATTGTGTTATATGGAAGACTGAAATGAAATGTTTCTAGTCATTTGTTATCATTTCTTGTCAGTACTAGTAGTTTCTAGTGTGGTGAAAAATTGTTGTGTATGCCTCCAATCATACGTAAATCTTTTTTCTTGTATACAGTTATTCCTAAGAAGAAAAACTGCTTTAGGTTTAAATTTGTCTAATACTAGATCTAAAGAACGATTCCATGTTGCTATTTAATAGGCCTAACTAATTCAGGCACTTGGAATGCAGCATTAAAATCGTACTACCATTCTATAAGATCATGCCGATTCCCCCTCCCCTCCCCCCCACCCTATGCGAAGCTGCAAAAAGTGGGGCCATTTCCCCCAAGTGGAAAAAGTGGGAGGGGGATTCTCCCCCCCCCCCCCTCCCCCCCCTCTGTTCCGCCGCCGTTGATCAAATTTCCCCTCCAAAAAAAGTAGTCTGTCACGAGCCGGGGTACGGTACAAGAATTTTGTATAACAATATGAGACATTCATTGTGGCTCATTGAATATTGCGTCATGTGCCTGGAAATAACTTATTTAAAAATGCACAATAATGGAAATATTGATAAATTTCATGACAGCAATTCAGCCTTTTGCGATTCTTAACCCCTTGCCACCGGTTGACACGCAGATTGAAAATTGCCACCTGGCCGGTTGACACAAATACAGGCCAATGTTTGCATTTTCAATCCATTATTAGGGTATTGTGTACGTTATGCTTGGCTGCACAAGCCTCTTGTTTCTGTTTCGCTTGGCTGCATAACCCGGCCTGGTGCCCCGGGGCCACCCGGTGGCAAGGGGTTAATTTAGAAATAGGAATACAAACAACTTTAAAGTCGATTTTCTCCAAATGTGATTTTGTGCGTGACTGGGCCGGCCATAACGTCCTTTTTGCGGGCACACGATTTGAATGGCTTCACTGTAGATCTTGACATTTTTGTTGGTGCCTCTGGACAAGCGATGTTCTTTGGTACACATGTATAAGTAAAATAATAGAATTAATGTAGCAAATGATATGACTGCTGGTGTGTAAAAAAAACATTGTGTATGTTGTACTCGTACGTATATTTTGTATATAAATACGGTCTTATGTTGCTTCTCGAGATGATTCATGAAGCCTTTCACGTCACACTAATATCTATTAAATATCAGTAAAGAGGCTTAGTTTTATTTTTTAGAAAATATTCATGTATTTTTTTAAAACTAAGCTGATTTCATGATTATCCATTTATCATTCATTTTGCCTTTTTGACATTTATTGGTCATTTGCCTTTGAGAAAGAACTTGCTTTCGAAAGGTAAGGGCAGTTAATTTTGTTGATTATTTCTTTAATTCAGCAAGAATGTGCTATTGTTATATTGCCTGAATAATAACACTGATAAGTATCATTCTGTGTATTGCTGTTTCCCTCTTTTGTTTCTTTCTAAGAGCGGTGGTTTCCCCCCTCCCACATGTACCAGACAGGACAATTTTCGGTCATAAATAATGGAAATATAAACCATTGCACACAATATGGGAGACAGAATTCCGACAATTATAGGCGCGCCCCAACTTCTAAAAAACTTTGAATGGTCAAATGGCGCCGCGGGTGGGCGCTATACATACCTAACGAATATCGTGTAAGCACTAAAAGGGAAGACAAAAAAAAATTCTCATCGGACTGGAACAACTTTGGGTCATGGGCGTCGCTAGGGGGGGGGGGGGGGGGGGGGGGGGTGGGACCCCTAAAAAATAAAAACAAAAGAGGGTCGAGTCAATGTCTTACTCAATATTATTGAATGTAGGCCTATACACTTGAAACCTGCCGAAAGGGGCCTAAAATGCGGCTGGTATCGCGGTCTTGAAAACCCCCTCCCCTTTCGATTTTTCCACGGCCGGTGATTTCTCCCTTAATTTGTTGCTTTCTGGTGAGTTCTTAGACTGAGTGTCACACGTTGCATTGCACGAGCGGCTATTCCATAAGCTAGTGAGTGCTTTGCCCCTCTAGAAAAAATCTTGGCGACGCCCATGTTTTGGGTATCCATATTATGCACACTTATACCGGTAATATAATGTTAATTGGGAGTTTCTGAAAGACTTATTAAAATGACATGTACAATCTCGATAAAAATCGGTATTGCAATAGCCGGAAATTAGCAAAGCTCACATCAGTTACGACATTACGTTTTTAAAATGAGCACGTTTTGAAACGAGCTTAAAATTGAGATTTTAAAGTTTTCCGTGCCTTTGACTTCCAAAATGAAACTGATATTTCCGTAATCCAGGCGCGTAGCCAAGGGGGGTGTTTTGGGTGTTCAAACACCCCCCTATGGCCCAAGTGCCCCAAAAAAATATATGCAGAAAACACCAGTGACTTGGAGAGATACGCTAGTGAGAATTATATATATTGAGAAAGGTATCTCTTTAGGTTCGCATTTTCCTTGCATCAATAATTGAGTCTATATATAGGATTACATTTTTGCATTTTTCTGATGTGAATAGAATTATTCCACAAAATAATTATCAATATTCTTTTGCATGATTTGAGCTCAAACATTGCACCATTTTGCATCTAGAGGCCTTAAAATTCAATTTTTTCGCCAAAGGGGAGGGGGACACCCCCTCCCCTTAGACCCCTCCCCCATGTCAGTCTCCAGCAAAACACCCCCCATGAACAAATCCTGGCTACGCGCCTGCCGTAATCTGAGTGAAAATGTTGAGTTCTGGATTTCTCCCTTCTAACGAATTATGGAAGAAAACTGGACTTTTGAACATAAACAAACATCATTTGTATGTATTTTTTTCTTCCTAATTAATACTGTTTTATTATATACGTGCCATTGCAAAATTAATATTTAATACTGTTAGGCCTATAATAATTAGGAGCGTCCAGCTCCGGCTCCTCAATCAATATTTGAAACTGATTAAATTTGTTTAACGTTACTTATCGTCAGTCATTTCTTTGTGAATGTCTCACTGGAAAAGCTCATAACTTATCTAATGCCTTCGAATTATTATTGCAATTTAATTTGAAAATTTATTTTTCAGGCCAATACACCCTAGAGCACGGAAACGGCAGCTTTAATAACTTTTCAACTGGCAAAATAATGAGGGTGGTATTTTTTAAAACCGCATGCTGTTCACTGTCAAGTCGCTTTAAGGGAGGGCAAGTGAACGGACGTCCGTTTTTAAGTAAGAAAACAAATAATTACTAAGATCTGAGAAGCCCATCCGTCTGGTATATTGTCCGTGTCTTTTAATGTGTATTTTGTTTCTTCTGACGAATTTTTTAAATACTATGTTTCCTTTTAACGAGATTACTTTATATTTCTTTCTTGGGAGTCTGTATTAAACCCTCCGAAACAGTTTTATATTCATGATTGCTTTTGGGCCTCTAACGCCCCGAAAGATCCTCCCTACGGGATTCAACATTTTGCAAAACAATTATTCGAGAACAAAACGCCTGCGGATTTGTTTCGTTCGAGATGTCATTAAAAAGTGAATAACTTAAGTATTGCAAGAAAAAGAGAGAAATTAAAAAAAATTGTAATTCGGTATGACACTAAAGAAGAGCAGTAAATTCGTAATAAACCGGATCTATCGTATTGCTTTCTTTTTTTTGGGGGGGGGGGGGGTTGTTTTTAGGTTTTTCTGACTGCAGCACCAATGCACGTTTGTAAAACTGAGTTTTATTAACAGACATAAGTAGAATTTAAAAACCTCTAACGTGTACATTTTATATATCATACTTTTTTCATTTTTTTCTTCTTCATATTTTGCCAGTGAAAGAGAGAAAATAAATTAATATACAAGCATACAAAACCGTGTTGCATTAAAAATCTGCATGCACATAAATAGGACATAAAACTGACTTTTACTGCTAATTCTATATCTTATTATTTCACAGGATTAAAATAGATTTATGGCATGATGACCGCAAAAGCATGAATTTGTATTCCTGATCCTAGCAAGGAAAGTGATAAAAAATGTTAGCGTCAAAATTTGGTCGCTTTTTCAGGAAAAAATAATAGAAGACAATACAAGCGTTTTTTCGACAGCATTACAGAGGGCGCTATCCAGTCGCGATGCGGATCCGTGTATTTTTTTTGTGTATTTTTTTTTATTGAGACACACCTCCAGATCAGTCCACTCTTCAAGTAGCAAATAGGGGTAATGTTCACCTTTGAAATTATTTATTGATATTTTAATTAGTCGATTGAAATTTAAGTGTAATTCTGTTATTAAAGAAATATAATAAATTATTTTTGAAAGCTCTAATTAGTATCATTACTATGGCATGCTTCACTTTAAAAGTAAATTATCTCATACCTTCCCTAAAATGGAATGGTAGGCGCCAAACGTCATAATCAACACACGGCAAGCCTCTTTTTTCTTATGTAAATATAAACAGAACGTAAAAACGCAGATAGCGGGAGATCGATGCCCGTGATCAGTTGATGCATGGAGCTGGAGAAAGTCCTTCGAATTCCTCCATGGTTGATGTTTAGTAACTTTAGTGTTGAACTATTTATCAAGAATTAAGAATCTTCGTGATTTTGAAGAAGAGTTGAAGACTTCAAGATGGCCAGACTTGGTCTTTGTAGGAATGTCCTGCTTGCCAGGCACAACTGTCCGTTAAAAGCGGCTTTTTGTCGATTAAAAACGACATCAACGGCAGCAGCCAAAATCTCCCTGGAAAATGGCGACGATGCCTCCGCGGGAAAAGTGACGAACCGGGCCGGCGTGGACGATGTGGGCCGGTCGACCTTGGCAGAATCACCGGCCACTGCTGGCACAAAGACCGGATCGGGTTTAGATCTCGCGTTTGGGGACTATAAAGAAGCATATCGAAGCAAGACAACGCTTGAAATTGCACGGGCATTTTTGGTATTCAAGATGTGTAAACTTGATTTCTTGGTCACACGCAACAAGGAGGTAGGCAATCAGTTGAAAAAGGGGATTTTAGTTTTATTTTAAGGCATTGTGTACTACTACTAGGCTACTACTATGAGTACTAGTGTTTGTAGGAAAGGAATGAATGATGGACGTACTGGTATTTCTAGAAAGGTTTTCACAAACCTTACAAGTTAATACAGAAACACATTGAAACTGCTGTGGAAGAAAATTTTCAGTTTTTTTCATGATCCATAACTCTCTTGTCACGAAATTTTCTGCCCCAACATTTCATATGCCTTATCTTGATGTGGCTATGTACACGTACTAGGCTAGGTTGAGTTCCTTGAAATGTCAATCGAAATGGCGAAATTTTTCGAGAATATCACTTACCAGGAGTCAAGACCACAGAATTCATCACTCCAAAGTTTGAAATTGTTTGCTGTCAACAGAGGGGTATCGAGTCAACTCGGACCCATACCAACTCAGACCCATGCCAACTCGGACCCACGACCAACTCGGACCCACGACCAACTCGGACCCACGACCAACTCGGACCCACGACCAACTCGGACCCACGACCAACTCGGACCCACGACCAACTCGGACCCACGACCAACTCGGACCCACGACCAACTCGGACCCACGACCAACTCGGACCCACAACCAACTCGGACCCACGCCAACTCGGACCCAATGATGACCAACTCGGACCCATCGTGCGAATATGCGGCACGCCGATGACAATGGGCCTACCGTAAAAAATAGCAAAAGCGAAGCACTCGACTCGTGGTGGACGGACAAGTTCGATGGATGAACGGACGGGGCCTGGTGCCCAGGCCTGGGGAGGCAACCACTGTGGCGGAAAGCAGGGGTGGGGGAGGTTGAAATGATGATTCTCCTGAAAGAACCCTTGATATAAAATGCTGTCACTAGGCGGAATAGTTAAGAAAGTATATAACAAAATGAACTAGAAGGGATCACCTCGCAGAGAGAGAGAAAAAAAATAACCTTAAATAAATACAGCTGAAATCCAGAAATTCAGAACAAAACAATTATTTAATCCCGCAAACTCCATCAGCAAATCCAATCACATTAGGACAAGAAAATAAAACAAAGTTCTGACTTCTTATACACGGTATTAACAATCCTGATGTTTGAAAGTAATATTAAGTGCTCAGCTGATATTTAAAAACATCATTTAAAATATACAACCTGTTTGTTTTTTGGCGATGTTTTGAATCTGAAACCTATGTTTTATAAGTTTCATTAGTGTTTGAGTCCATGGAAGAATCATACGTTGGAATAATGTTGTAAAAGCACTTCATCCTGATGTTTCAAACTTAATTGTCAGAATTATTATTCAAGAGCATTTGATATTTAAAATAAATCATTGTAATTCATTATTTAATTCAGATAATAGTTCGGGAACAATTATTGTTTTTGTTCATTTGTTTGTGCAATAATAATTCCTAAATTTTCCATATTCCATGTTACCACTTTTAACTGTTCCAATAGAAATCTCTGTGAATTGGAAAACTGTGTTTATACTGAACAGGTTAAATTTTATACCAATCACAAATGCGCGAATGCGAACACCGCGCTCGCCCTAGCGGTAAAACCATTATTATATCATTATGCTGATTCAATCTTTCTTGGGTCCGAGTTGGTCATCGTTGGGTCCGAGTTGGCCGTGGGTCCGAGTTTGTCTTGGGTCCGACTTGGTCGTGGGTCCGAGTTGGTTGTGGGTCCGAGTTGGTTGTGGGTCCGAGTTGGCATGGGTCCGAGTTGGTATGGGTCCGAGTTGGTTTGGGTCCGAGTTGACCTGCTCCCGACACGGTGGTTTGTCAATGGCCAACAACAGCAAACGATGTCAAACTTATTCCTCCATGGGTGGATCAAGAGGGGGAGAGGGTTTGGTCATCAACCCCCCCCCCATTGCCAATTGTACACATACAATTGCAAACCAGAAAACCAGAAACCCTGTTTGGGTTTTATTCTTAAAGTTAAATGGCACCACCAACATCGAGAAAAAGTGCCCCCCCCCATAAAGCTATCATATCTTGTAAATTATGTATGCTGAATTTTACATTCCTACAGGCTAGCACCAGCATCATGCAAATGTTATTTTTGTGTGTGATTTTGTTAGTATTTTTAGGCATACATTTTTGATAGGCAGAAAACTATACATGTAGATGGTCATGACTTACATTTTTTTCATACACCTCATGATGTTTTTTTTTTTTTCCCCCCATCTGTAGATCATGAAATTTTCCAGACGGATTCTGGGTAAGCGTTTATTTGAGCTTGCTATGGGTGCCACAATCTACGGTCATTTTGTTGCCGGCCGTGATCAGGCATCTATCAAACCCACCATTGAACGTCTGGCCCAGTTTGGAGTGGGCTCCGTCTTGGATTACAGCGTGGAGGAAGACATGCCGCACAGTGAGGCAGTCGAAGCGGAAATGGAGTAAGATGCTCTTGGAAGAAAATTAGAATTTGAACTAAATCTCCCTGAGGAAGTTGGAATACCTCAACCTCTTGAATACGGATGACGGCCATAATGCGTGTTTTGAAAAGACAACCTGGCCAGTTGTGTACAAGTTCTGTATATACATGTACGTCCGAGGACAAGAGGAGAAAGAAAATACAAAGAAACCTTTCAGTCCTCGCAAATCAGTCTTTTGTTGAAATAGGTCATCGGACGTAAAAATACGTGCTTAGTCTATGGGGTTGGGTTATATTAAAGGAACAATAGGAAACACAAAGCATTGTCCTCGGAAATATTAGGAAAGTACGACTGTGCGCATTCCTGTGCGTAGTCAATCCATCCGTGTTCCAACTATTGTTCTTGAATGGGAGTGTCATGAAAAGATGGAGCTTTTTCAAACAAAGCTTTCATTGACATGAAAGGGGGGCTCCAAGTGTGATGAATAGGACCACTCTATTCAGTGTAGTGCCTATTTACGTTTACTCGGATGGGATGCACAGCCCTACTCCTTTTGCAAAGATGGAAACTTTGTGTTATTTATCTTCAATCAATGTTTTTGTGCAATGTCTTATAGGAAAGCTCATATGATTTACCTAATGCCAACAACTGAGTAATTCAATTTAAAAATGGATTTTTATTTTCGTGTGTGCCACGTCCCAAAAGCACCTAATACAGCGTCTTTAAGAACATTGTCTTGATCATTACAAGTCACTCGTCGGACTCGATACTTGCCTGAATAGGCTTCTCAAAATTTACCATAATTATTCGACATTACCAATTTCTAATTTTGTTTTCTCTCCCCAGTTCTTGTGTATCACATTCTGAAACGGAACAAGGTGAGTGAAGAATATACAATGACTGCAAATTTGTACGACTTCATTCAGCATCAAGCACCACCTGATTACCATTCCTTTGAGTCTTTCTTTTGTCAATTTGAAAAATGTGCATATTCATAAAAATAAATTTGCCCTTGAGAAAGAACTTGCTTAAATGTAGTATGCAACATTTGCTTTTGCTGTAATTTTCAGAAATAAATTAATTTGGGGGTAAGTTTTATATAGCAAATACTGTGTAATGCTTAACCTATTTTAAGTTTTGTGTGCATAGATGCTGGGAAAACAGAGAAACAAATGCTGTTTTTGTAGTCTGGCTTCTTGACCCTACTTCAGATAAAGCAGAGCAATTTATAAACATCAGGGAATTATCAGGTCAAGGAGCTAGACTAGCTGGCTTGCACCCATTCACGGATGTTTAACCAATTGGCAAACAAAGGTTGGTAAATTGGCGGCAGTATTTCAAAAGATTATTCCAACTATGGTTGGCCGACCATCGATGGAAATTGATACACACATTTCACTTTTTTTTGAAAATAATAGCACACCAGGTGCCATGACTTAAGACAATGCTTGAGACTACTATTTACTTACAGTCAATTAAGGTATTTCATAATAATTCAGTAGTTTTGTTTGCAAATGTTATATTTTTCCAGAACTTGCTTAAGTTCGAAACGTCAGGCCAGCTAATTTTTTGATTTGTATATTTCAGGTCCATTCAGTCAGTCAGCAGTTTGCAGCAGTTTTATTCATTTTCATTTTTCCAACAAGTTTGAAATGTTAGACCTAATTTTGAATATTCTTCAGAACAGCTGGATCTCATCTCAGCACAAGCCCTTTAGTATTATTGTTAATCTACGCAGATTAATTCTCAATTGTTTGTGTTTCCATAATTAACATATTGATTAGTAGCCAGCAGGTCATTAGCCCTAAAGCCCCCTGGAGTGCATGCACAATAATATTACAAATGGAGGATTTAGGACTGTTGGGATTATTCAATCTAACACACAAGAACAAGAAGCAAAATTTAGATTATATTTTGTACAGTGGATACATCGGGCAAACTTCTCAGTCACTGTCTAAATTCAGTAAATTGGTATTACCAAGTAAAAAAACATGTGCACAGTTTGGAGGTGTAGATATCTAGAATATCTATAATAATAACAACCAGCATTTAAGAACGCTCAACATAGTAAACTATATCACAGCGCTTACCCCTGCTCATCGGGCCCATTAATCATTCCTAAAGCCTTCTCAACTCCCTGTGGAGTATACAGTTTGGAGGTGTAGATATCTAGAATATGTTTTTACGTGATATTTATTTCTGTGGACCTTTCAGTAAAAACTTGCTTGTAAAAATATGGTTCTTTCGATTCCTCGAAGAAACCCACCTAAAACAGTTTGTAGCCTACCGACAGTTTGCAGACCGTAGGACTGACGTGGAAAGCGCCAGGACATATTTCTACGAGGACGAGGAAAAATGCGACAACAACTTGAAGACCCTGCTGGATTGCATGGATGTTGCGGGTGAGTTGGAGGTCAGTGTGGTGTTGCCGGTGAGTTGGAGGTCAGCGTGGTATTGTGGCGAGTTGGAGGTCAGCGTGGTGTTGTGGTGAGTTGGAGGTCAGCGTGGTGTTGTGGTGAGTTGGAGGTCAGCGTGGTGTTGTGGTGAGTTGGAGGTCAGCGTGGTGTTGTGGTGAGTTGGAGGTCAGCGTGGTGTTGTGGTGAGTTGGAGGTCAGCGTGGTGTTGTGGTGAGTTGGAGGTCAGCGTGGTGTTGTGGGTGTTAGCCTCGCCTTTCTCACCACTGTGTCTCCTTGGTGTAAATTAACTCATTCTATCCAACTGTTTTTGATGGGGTGCTGGTATGCCAAGATGGGCTTGTGCAGCCAAACGTAATGCAAATATTAGGCCAACAATGGATTGAGTACATGCAGGAATGTGCTTATAGACGACGACCGGCCAGGCTGTCTTTTGTCTGTTGTCTGTATTCAGGATTTTAAATGAGTGTATGGTTTGTGATTTGGGCTTTGGAAAAAGTCCCATTGAAATTGAAATTGAATTAAAATCTGTTGTACATTATGGCAATTTTGTTATTTTTATTTTTGTTATTTACTCTAACCCATTGAATATGGATGACGGCTAAAGCCACGGTTTGTAAAAGACCACTTTGCCGGTTGACTGCGTAATCAATCCATTGTTTGCCTATTTACGCATAGTGGCATACAAGCGCTCCATTATAACAGCTGGGCAGACTCATGGGTTAAACCTATACTTAATTGACAGTATGTGTACAGTCTGCATACACATGTTATGTAGATGATATAGGTAGCATTTGGTTGAAAATCAGCTTAGTGCGTTTTGTATTATTTCATGGCGTTACTTTGTCTTTTACTAGGCAGTAGGCTGTCCCTGTTTTGTTTTTTGTCCGTGTGGTATAATTGTTATTGTATATTTTTCTTGTTTTAATAATTTGTGTATGTTAATTGCCTGAATAAAATATATTAGTAGTATATAAACGGATGAAGGCACTAAGGCTGTAAGTTTCCGGCAGTCCATAATATCAATCATCGCACATAACCACCGGCGTTCCTTACGTACAACTTTTTGCTGGCACAGCTGACACGTGAAAAACATGATTGGCGAGTATCGAATATTCGGTTGAACCCAATTTCAAATACTAAATTATTCGAAAATGAACAGCCCTACAGGCTAGAGGTGGTGGGGCTGGCGACATTTTAAATTGCCAACCCTTACCACCCTTACGGTTTGCCTTAGCCCAGATCTACATACAAATTATTCCAGTTTTCAGAACTATAGACCCAGGCGGGGTACCTATCAACGTTGCTGAGACCAACTCGCCTCTAGGAAGGGTTAACAGATGATTACAAAGTCTGTGTCGTCACCAAGGAAAAGGCTGAAAACATGGTAACATGTGTAAAGAAAGCCCAGGTTATTGAGAGAAACAAAATGTTTTGCCTGTTATGTTGATCAGTAGACTATTTTTCAAAATCTGAAAATTCAATTGTTGGCAAGTCCAAAGAACTTTGGGACAAAATATTTTTCTCTTCTTTTCCAACTGTGCTTTACTGGACCATTTCTTTCTACAGACAACATACATTCTGACCCATTGTTTGGTAATCATTTAGGTAAAAATACCCTCGTCCATATGTGATGATAGTGTACCAATTGTCTTTCCATTTATAAATATTCATATTCAGGCGCTACTTCCAGTGATGGCTTTGCTGCTGTTAAATTAACGGCCCTCGGTAGACCACAGATGCTGGTAAGGAAATTCATACGTTTTATTTTTGCAAATTCAAATGTGTGCGCGCATCAGATTCAACGATTCGGTTTCGGGAGATAAACAAAACAGGTAATCCCCCACACGAGTCTAAGAGGAACGTGGTAACCGAATCCGCATTTTACAATTTTTCATCTAATCAAAAAAGGAGATGGAAACTTTTGTTCCCACGGAAGTTGGAGCATACAAAACATTTTAAACCACGATACCATTAAAAAAAAAAAAAATAAAAAAAAATAAAAAAAATTTGCATTTACTTCAAAACAAGAACGTTTCTTTGATTTTGTTGGTAACCCGCTATGATTCTGCACGCATGTGGCAAACTGTTTATCTCTCAAAACTAAATCGTGAATCATAATGTGGGCATTCGCATTGGAATTGCAAAAAGGATTATTGCATAGACAGAGAAGAGTATTCTTCTTGGGCAGTAATACTGAATCCATGTCCATATTATCAGAAAATTTGATAAATCAGTAATTATCTCAACAAAAATATTGTAGCTATCCTGAAACAAGTGGATCTTAAGAGCAATTTTGAAATCAGAGATGGAGGAAAGAATGGAAATATCGGGAGGGAGTTTGTTATTTTGTTAAAGGGGCTGTGTCGTCGCGCCATCTCGCGTTAACGAATTAAATATTGGAGTGCGCCCCCTTGCGCTTAATTTCGGTTATGTGCTATTTTTAACCTCCATCCGTTTGTTAGGGCTGTTCGAATAATTCGTGCAAAACAGGTGAAAATTAGGGTTGTTTGAATATTTGTCGGGGTGTTTATTTCTTTGTTTCTTCGGTAGTCATCTTTATCATAGTGATGTGGGGATCTGTGCGCCTGTGGCGTAAACACGAAGAAGGAGTTCAGGGGCCCGCCGATTTGTATTTCTTTTTTGTTTCGTAAATTTAAAAAGGGGAAATTGTACACAAAGTGATGTTTCAAATTTCAAGCAGTGTTTGGGGCGGGGGTATCCCCCGTTGAGAAAAAGTTCAAGATGCAGTACTTCGTTGACAAATTCAATAATCATCCCCACTTTTCGCCACGGATTTACTCGCCACTTGTGAAATCTCATTTCATTGGCGTATATTATTTATTGGTAATAACTGTTATTATTGTGTTTATTATTTGATAGTGTTGAAATAACTCTTATGATGTAACTTTCCATAAATTCCTGCCGTCAAATGTAACACAAGGTCGTGGACTCAATATCGCCATCAGTATACATTGTAGCTGTTTTACTTTGATTTGCTCATCATTGCACGCACAGCCGATTTTAGTCGAAATTTATTTCGATACATAGGCTACAACTTTATTTTTGTACAGGAGCTAGGAAGGGGCTGGTGCATTATTTATTTTACAATTATAAATACAGATTTACTTATTTACTTATTTTCGTTTGGTTCTGTCATGGTACATTTTGGCGTTTGGCGGGTGGGGTGTCACGGACTATGTTCGACTGTAGGCCTATCGTATATTTTTGGTGGCACAAACACATACAAAATACTTGTACATGCAGTATGTATCATAACTACAGGATCATGCATGCAGCAGTCATTGCAATTGCCCTGTAGGTCAGCGCGCGCGCGCCCTGTAGGTCAGCGCGCACGCGCCCTGTAGGTCAGCGCGCGCCTTGTAGGTCAGCGCGCTGTCGTGGGGTATTATTTGCAGTTACTGGGTTCATCTGCATTCATCAGTTCGGGATTCAGTGTACAGCCGCAAGCCTGCTATGATCGTGACGACACAGCCCCTTTAATAATAATAATAGTCGGCATTTAAGAATGCTCAAATAGTAAACTATATCACAGCGCTTACAATATTATTACCCCTGCTCATCAGGCCCATTAATAATTCCTGAAGCCTTCTCAACTCCCGGGGAGTGCCGTGGTTTAGTGTACCGAACTCAAGGTCTCGGTGATACTGCAGATTGTGGGTTCGAGACCGGCTGGGGGTCATGGTGCTTGTGTCCTTGAGCAAGGCACTTTGTCACAAGTTGCTTCTCTCCACCCAGGAGTAAATGGGTACCTGTGAGGGTTCTGTGTTTGATTAGCGCATGTGCGCTTAACTTCTAGCCGGGGCTGTTCCCAAGATAGCAGCCCGTGTGAGGCAAGAGTTGAGGGACAACAAGCAAAGAAGCATTGGAAAATCTCAAGTACTGAGAGGAAATACAATGAATCAGTAAAAATGTAGTATTATTTAAATGAAAATATGTAGCTTTAACATAAGAGGCAAGTAAATACAGGGTACCGCTCTACAAATTAAAATTAAATGTCACCATTGCATCTGCCTATTTACCAACATACATGTACACTCCTCAGTCAGACAGAGTTCCTGGCACCTGGGGTAATTTCATGGAGTTGTTAAGCTGGAAAATGGAGTGAATACTTACCGTAATTTTTGGAATATAGGCCGCGCGGAGTATAAGCCGCAGCATGCCAACATCTGCAAATTAAGATTTAAAGTTGGCGTATTAGCCGCACCGGCGTATAAGCCGGACCGCAGCGCTTACGATGTCTAACCACAAAAGTCATCGTGCTGCATGCTGAAGCGCTAGTATGTAAATGGTTCCACTTCACATGCAATCCTAAAGTGTAAGCAGCGCGCGAACGAGTGTGGCTCCGTGCACAACTACCCCCTCAGCGGAAAGAAAAGGCGAGTTGGGAGCTTAATATCGACGCCATCTTACCTGACTTCAATTTAATGCTAATGCTAATCAATGTATGCCACATGTTTGTACATATGCAGTGGGAGATTGGCCACGGTGTACAGACGAATCCCAAATTGACAGAAATAGCACTGATCTGCGTACTTTAGGTTTGAAAGCGAGGCTCTCTGTGCTAAGTAAACAACTTTTTATACTGAACGTGCACAGATGGATTTGTTGAATAGCACTGTTTGTTTAGCACCGAGAGCTTCTTTTTTAACCTAGAAGTGCGCAGATGGGGCAAGTGTGAAATGCGTCTACATGTACACTGTAAGTTGAAAATTAAAGATTAAACATTGCTCACCAAAATTATTGTTGATGCCTAATGTTCTGTCTTACTGCGCATTGTGCTCTAAAATTAAAACAGAACTGTAGTATTGAGAATGAAAATAATATATGACAATTACATAAAACACTGAAATTGAGAATGAAAATAATATATGACAATTACATAAAACACTGAAATTCTCTTCGTTCACAATACTACGCATTTCTGCTTTAATTTTAGTGTACACTGTGCTCTTTGAGAATACAAGGTTTGCTTACAGATGAATTTTTGCTTACCGTAAGCATCTCGTACATCAGGTGGAGCGTCATAGCAGCTGTTGCATGTTAACCCCTTGCGTACAGATGCCGCAAATGTGCGCAAAAAAAACAGTGCCACCAGGCCGGATGATGCAATTGTCCGCCGTTTGTGCAGTTTCAATCCATTGTTGGATTAAACAGTGCCACCAGGCCGGATGACACCATTGGCCGCTGTTTGTGCAGTTTCAATCCATTGTTGGATTGTTGTGTATAGGTTACGCTTGACTGCACAAACACATTGTAGCGGTTCGCTTGGCTGCCATAACCGCCGCGGCACCCTGACGTCTCCGGTAAAATACCGTACTCAAGGGGTTAAGTACAGTTATTTACAGGAGGCGCCGGGGTGTCGCGCCGGCCTTTGCTGCCAAGCGAAACGGACACAATGTGTTTGTGCAGTCAAGTGTAACATACACAATAATCTAACAATGGACTGAAACTGCACAAATAGTGGCAAATGGTGTCATCCGGCCTGGTGGTACTGTTTTTGTTGCGCCATTTGGCGCAAGGGGTTAACCAATGAATACAGAGGACGTCCATGGCCGCTGTTTGAAAAAGACCACCTGGCTGGTTGTCATCCTGTGCATATTCAATCCATGTTTTGCCTATTGTGTATGTTAAGCTTGGCTGCATTCATATATAATGAAGTAGTCATTGAAGATGAATGCACTATTAACTTATTCTGTTGAATAATCAAATGATCCGTACTTCCGTAGTCTATTCATACACCATTTAAATGTCAAACTCATTCAACTTGTCATTTAGCTATTTTCAATGGATGTGTTTTTTTGCAATCCCAGTTGAACTTGTCACTGGTTCTCGTCAGCACCCGCCAAGTCTTCATCCATATGGCTGGTACGGATAGCGCCCTCGTTGATGTTCAACTCACCAAGGAGCAGTTCCAGGCGGAACTTGAAGCCTTGGGGATGACATCACGTGATGAGTCTGGAGAGTGGTTCACATGGATGGACTACGACCAAGATGGGCAAGTACCGGCCTGGCACCTTAGCGGTGGTGTGAAATTTAACATCTTGAATACGGACGATGGCCATAGCTGTGGTTTGAAAAAGACAACCTGGCCGGTTGGCATCTATATACGCATTCCTGCACTTACTCAATCCATTCATGTTTCAACTATATTCTTGAAAGGGAGTGTAATGAATAGATGGAGCTTTTTCAAACAAAGCTTTTATTCACATGATGGAGGGGGGGGGGGCCTCCAATTGTGATGAATAGGACCACTCTATTCAGTGTAATTCCTATTGTTTGCACTTACACATGGCTGCACAGCCTGTACTTGGCATACCGTCCCCCCAGAGATGTAGTCGAGTCCATCACAAGTCCCTGCAAGTCCCTGCAAGTCCCTGCAAGTCCCTGCAAGTCCCTGCAAGTCCCTGCAAGTCCATCACAAGCCCTCCAGTCCTAATCCCAATCACAAGCTATTCGAATGAGCTTTGACAAAGGCATTCCTTTTGTCATTGTTCATCCAATTACTTGTGACCGGCTTTATGAAAGGACTTCTGACTGGGCTTGCAAAAGTACATGTGAAAGGACTCGCAGGGACTGGACTCCAACCTGCGGCTCCCACCAATAACAATCGGACACACAGGGGTTGAGGACAATTGGATACTGCAGTGTTCTCATGATAATTGCACAAATTGTAAATTCTAAAAAAATTTAATCTGGTTGGTTAGGACGTGACATCTTCCGTGCAAACTTTCAGGCACTCGACTCGCCTGGCTGTCTCATCACATCCTTTCACTGTTGTTCCAAAGGCTAGTACTGTGAGATACTCAATTTTGTTTTCCCTCGTACTGCCTCTCTTTGGAATTCCTGAACCTGTAACCTGCTTCCCTTCCACCTATAATCTTTCACAATTCGAACGAAATGTAAAAAGATATCTTCTAACCCTGTGATTTCTCTCGTTTCTTGTCTTTTGTAGCCCACACCTTGAGTGGACTTTTGGACTTGAGTTGGGCGATACACATTTATAAAAAAAACATACATCCAGGATATAATATTCTTTTAAATTGTCTTTTTTTTTTCTGTTTAATTTTAGTCGCATCGATCTCCTGGATTGGGATAGACTCATGGAACCGGAGATAAAGCTCACAAAAATATTCAAGGTTCCAAAACTACAGGTACGTAAGAATCGTCAACTGAGATGACTTTTACTTTGAGGAATGTAAAACACGGACATTTTGCGCTGATAAGTTTTTATAGCCAGATTGTCATTTCTGAATGGAAATACTGTATTTTGAATTAAAAATTCTTTTTGGCTTCTACACATCTTTTCCCGATTTTTCCTCTCATGCGTTACCAGTTTCGGCTAAAAACAAAAATGCTCTTAGATCACTTAATTCTTCCAGTGTAGTTTGCTTTAGTAATATTAACCCTCACCCTTACAAATCCTTCACAAATCCTCCAAAATCCTCTTTGCCAAATGGAGGATTTTGGAGGATGGAGGGTCTTTGGAAGTTTAAGCATCGGAGGATTTTGCAGGATTGAGGGCATAAATGTAAGATCCAGGAAATCAGGCCCAATCTGATGCTGGATGATTTTGAAGCGGGATTGAGGTTACTGAGGTGTTTACGAAAGCCCCATGGAAGATTTTGCAGGATTCATGCAGTGGTCCCCATAAGAGGATTTTAGAGGATTCAGGTTATGCAGCTTTAACACTTTGAAATCAGAGGATATTGGAGGATTCAGGTTACATGGAGGAAAAATGTTGTAGGGAGTTTTATAACAACTGGCATTTTGAACGCTCTTTTTAGTTAAACTTAATCACAATATGTAGTTTTATTACCTCTGCTCATTGGGCCTTGAAAACTTTTCATCTCCCTAAAGAATATGTAGTCTCTGCTGCTATTTAACCCTTTGCGTACAGATGACGCCATTTGCCGCCGTTTGTGCAGTTTCAAACCACTGCGACACCCCGACGTCTCCCGTAAAAAAACTTACTCAAGAGGTTAAGCGCACATGGGCTTAATCAAACACATAACCATGACTGCCCTCACAGGTACCCATTTACTCCTGGGTGGAGAGAAGCAACTTGTGACAAATTGTCTTGCTAAAGGATACAAGCAAAATGACCGCTGCTGGACTCTCTTGTAGCGTCACCATTATCTCGAGTCAAGTACACTAGACCCCAAGGCCACCGTATTCGAACATAATTGTTTTGTTAGTGTTCTTTTGACGATAATTCTCTCCCTTTTGGCTCACAGAGAGGACGTCTTGAGTCATTACAGCTCAGTCTGACAGAGGAAGAGGAGATGCAGATGAAAAGGATGCTGTCTCGCATCAACACCTTGGCCAAGGTAAGCCAAGGAGTTATTGCTTCATTCCCGTCCAAGGATTGGGTGGGTTCTACAGTTGAAGTCATTTCTGGTCCGGTAGTAAAACTTGTTCGCAATCTAAACTTTTTTGTTCGTCTTTCTTTATTCTTTATTATCCGGTCTAGGAAAATTATTTTGTCATCAGCTCATAAAGTTACTTATAAACAATAAAATTAAGTTGAAAAAAAAATGAAATGTAAAAGTGCATTGAAATTGGTTAAATGGACAGGATTTTTCCTGATTTCAGGATTTTCTTTTGTCAGGATTTTTACTGATTTCCAAATTTTAAAGAAGCTCTTTTGAAATATGAAATTTCTGAGGTGTTTATTACCCTAAAGGTGTTTTCACCTGTAAAAGTGAATATAGACCAAGAATATACTCGGTAATGGTTTGCACTTTTGAAAATTCATCTGGCAGTCAACCATATCACGGCAAAACTAGAAAGTTTTACAGCTCATTATGGAGTTTGAACAGCTTCCTCAATTAGTATGACGACACTCATCAGAACATAATGATTACTCCAGAGTTCAAACTGCTGGTTCTTCTAAGAACTGCATTTCTCTTTTTTGAGTTACTTCAAATGGTGTTTCTGCAAAATTTCTCTCCAGCTCTGCTCTCCGCCATGCGAAGCCTTAATTCACATTTAAAGCCCGATGGTACATTCACTGATTGTTTTGGTATCAACAGAGGGCCCGAGAAAAAGGTGTGAGGTTGATGATCGATGCTGAACAAACGTACTTCCAACCAGCTATTAACAGGCTGACCATGGAACTCATGCGCAAATTTAACAAGGAGAAGCCCATCATCTTCAACACCTACCAGTGCTATTTGAAGGTAAGGAGAAATTCAAGGTAGTTTCAACATTTCCTTTTGCTGTCATTTTCAGAAATGAATGGATTTGGGGGTTAGTATTTTATAACAAATACTGTAACACTGATCTGTTTAAAGTTTTGTGTGCAGAGATGCTGGAGACATTAAAACATTAGGTCATCAGTAGTGTAGAGCGACTCAGTCGACTTAAGTCGGAGTCGCGACTATTACGCTAGTCACGACTCCGACTCCCGCTATTGACAAAGTCAACTTTTTTCCAGGTTTCAAGATGCCTAAGTCCGACCATAATAATGTGTTATCATGCATGATATTATACTGCGCGTGTATTGGTTCATTATTACGCATTTGAGTGGCATTTCTGTTGAGTTCCGCACTCTGTATCGTCCCCCACTCCCCTTTTTTGCGTGACTCCGTGTTTTTAAGTTCGTCCGCACAGATTTTGTTCCTTGGCCAGCGCTCGCGCTGCCCGGATGACGGTTTGAGGCCATGTCTGAATCTCTTGGTGTATGTACATGTACATCGTGCATGTCGTATCGATGTCCGGCCGGGAATACATGGACTCGTATGAACAAAAAAACCTTCTGGAGCGTACGTATTGTGCAGAGCGAGTCTGTTGTTAAATCATGCAACACCAAAATTCATAGTCGGGTTCCGCTATCATGTAGTGAATAATAGTACCTGTGTATTAAGTCCGGTAGCTAGACATTCAGATTCATTCTGCAACTTCATACTTCATACTTCAAAGCTAGGGTTTTCAACAAGATTTGTTCATAAAATCCTGCCAATAACCAAAGAAGAATTGGATCAACAAGGATAAGCATCTATTTCAATTAAAACTTTCGACAAATTGCGACAAAAAGTGGTTGAGTGTGCGATAATCGGCTGTTTGGATAATTCCACGTGTTTTCAACATGTTAGTTACGGTACTTATTGCCGTTTCAGCGGTGCGGACTACAATGTACATGTATGCTGCACACACAAAAATCTGGGGTCAATTTCATAGAGCTGCTTAAGCACAAACAAAACCTGCTTAGTAAAATATGGTTACCAGCCAAAACTGTGTGTGATTGTTATGCTAAGTAAACAACAGCTAAATACCAGTCACAAGCAATATACATCACATGGAGTTTTGGCCGGTAACCTGAATTTATTAAGCAGTTTTTTTGCGCTTAAAGGAACCATGCTTCTCAAATTGACCGGATCACATTCTATTTCATAAATAAATTCATTTATATGTATTAAATGTGAATTAAAAGCCAAACTGGTTCAAGCAAAGTTTTAGTGTGATTATTTGCCGCTCAAAAATTTACCCCCCCCTTTTTGAAATTTGTTGAGACTCAAATTGAGGGCGCTGTTCGTGACGTAGACCGAGGCACCGAAATTCATGGATCGACTCGATAGTCTGGACCCGGCCCGTATACACACACTAGATCTACACGTGCAATTTCGTAAGTTGCAACAACAACTAACATCGAACTTTTTAGCGAAGGCTCCTCGGGGAATGGGCCGTTTAACTGCTTTCGCCTTTATCTTACTCACATCTGGGAACTTTGCTGGGATGGCAGTGGACTTGAGCATATTTTTAATGGTCATCCCAAAGGGTTTGAAAATACCAGTATCGAAACACGACGGCTCAAAGTGGTCGCTACATAACGCTGAAAAGCTGCTGGGGCCGGACCTCTTTGCTCTTGTCACCTTCACTTTCGCCGTCCAAATTCTCCGATATTTCGCTTTAGTTGGAAATAAATGGAGGCTTACTCCACCCGTCGTTGTTTTGCTGCACCCAGCAGCCACACACCTTGTCGGCATGGCCGAAAAACACTATATTTTGCTTAGGTTTTGGACGAAGAATTTTCGCCGTACAATGTACACACAATGCATACCCGTGATGAATGGGTAATGTGCCTCGATCTACGTCACACACACTTATGTTAATGAGGGTCCCACTCAGGGGGCGGAGTAGCTTGGACAAACATTTTCAAAAATTGTTTTCTCATATTTAATCTGGGAAATAATTGTCTCTGGACACAAAATATCATTGTCAAGATAATACGTTATTGTTTTAAGCAGGAATAATGCAATATAAATCCTAAATCATGTTTCCTTTAAGCAAATTTTGTGCTTAAGCAGCTCTATGAAATTGGCCTCTGATTTTCAGGTAAAGTTTAAATTTCATGAAAAATTCGGATAAGCAAAATACTGATACGGAAATGAGTTTGATTAGATTGGCAGCTCTGTATGCATTGTTTCTATCAATGTTGGTGTCAAACCAATTTGCCAAATTAATCGGCCAAAAGTCGGGGACTTAGTCAAAGTAGCAACTTTGAAGCTGTCGACTCCAGAAAAGTGCATGTCGCCCAACACTGGTCATCAGTTTCTTTTCTAGCCACTTGCCCATCTCACCAACAGTGGACGTTACTGCACCTAGGTCTAGAAGTCTGAAAATTGGGATAATTTCTTATTATGGACCCAGGAAAACCGTAAGGGTGGTAGGGCTGGCAACCTAAAATGTGGCCAACCCCACAACCTCTGTTGTAGCCCTTTGCCTGAAATTTTGGAGACTTACACAAATGCTCGTTTGTCTCATCCAACAGCAAGCGTTTAACAACCTCTCTGCCGATATCGAGCTTGCCCACCGAGAAGGTTTCCATTTTGGTGCTAAGCTCGTCCGCGGCGCGTACATGGACCAGGAGCGTAAGCGCGCAAAGGAAGTCGGCTACGAGGATCCAATTAACCTGGACTACGAGGCCACGAGTGCAATGTACCATCGATGTTTGGACTCAGTGTTGCATACAATCCGAGACAGGGGAAGAGTAAAGATTATGGTGGCATCACACAACGAGAAAACCATCCGCTTCGCTGTGGAGAGGTCAGTATTATCATTTCTTGTTTTACTCGTGAAAGGTTTAGTTTCAATCTAATTTATTTTTTTGGGAACAATCTAAATTTGTAGTTTTTTCTGTAAGATCTAATGACGGTTCCAACTAGTTTTATTGTGAAGAGTGTCGTATTCTGGTTCTGAACTAAAACAAATCTGAAATTTTTTTAACATGGCCCGACATTGAAATTTCGTCCACGCAGTCACAAGTCAACTTTTTCCTCACTGGCTCAAATTTTACACTGGACGGTGATTCACACAAGCACGTCCAATGCAGTGGCGTAGCCAAGGGGGGGGGGGGGGGGGGGGGGGGGCAACTGTCCCCCCTGTAGGAACTCTTGCCCCCCCCCCCCCCTCTGGAAAATTGGGATATGTGTTACTATAGCGAATTTGCGTTACTATATGCGTTACTATAGCGAATTTCCCCCCTTGAAAATAGCCATGCCCCCCCCTCTAGGAAGAGCCTGGCTACGCCACTGGTCCAATGGACAAGTAATTTATTTCCAAGTGCTTTTGCACTAATTTCACAGAGAAAGCAGCACATTTTGGTATAAATGTGGCAGTTTCTTAAAACTTCACACAATTTATTTCAGTTTTGCTCAGTGATACACTTAATAAATTAATTCTGCTTTAATTTGTGTGATTCAGTGCCCGATTTTTGCAAAGTTTGCATCACAGTAATTATTGATTGGTTTTTTTTTTTCTCTTTCAGAATGCAAGAGTTGGACATCAAGCCGGATGACCGTCTGGTCTACTTTGGCCAGCTGCTGGGCATGTGTGACCAGGTCTCATTCCCGCTCGGTAAGTTTATTTCTTTCCCTTCTCAGTTAATATCTAGGACTGTTTGTCTCACAATAGCCATGGGTGACTGCATGCAGGAGTCAACTTTATTTGACTCGAACATTGAAATCAGAATCGTAATTGCCAAATAGTTCTAAAAGTTGCGGCCTCCATTAAGTTTGCAGATTCTCCAAAAAGACCACACGTAGCACCTTGCAAACCAGCTTTTTTGTCTGCAAATCAAATCAATGGAATCAAAGGCCGTACGTGTCGCCTACACGTATAGGGGCTGAGCCATAACTGCAGTACTTGTACTAGGATGATGCATTTCACAGTACATGGATTATATGGAGTCGATTCTGAATGAAATCATGATTCCCATTTAGGTCGGAGTGGACTCCAAAAATGTTGGAATCGCCCAAGCCTACTCACCTCCCCCTCCCCCCCCACCCCCAATATCAATCTTAACATGGTCCCATTGACCCTGTGGTAACTACAATGTATGATAGTAAGGCTGTCCAGAGGAACTAGACTCGGTAAAGGCCATACTGAGTGCAGGAGTGTCTGAAAAATAGAATAATTTCTGTTGTATATTGAAAATGTATCCTCTATTTAGATCTGGACCCAGGAAAACCGTAAGGGTGGTCGGTTTGGAACCTAAAATATGGCCAACCCATTACCTCCGTTGTAGCCCTTTACCAAGAGTGGCTTTCAGCCTTCTATTGGTCAACTTCCATTAAAATAAAAATCCTTTGCCAATTTTGAAAGTGAGGTTGCTGGTGCAAGTAATGACAAGATAAAGCAGATACCTTGACATTCGTGCGCCCCTGTTTGAAACATATAAACGCTACACGTGGAACTAAAATGCATACATGTGTAAGTGTACAGTATGTACTGTACATGTATATACGTTTGAGGAGAAAGAAAATACAAAGGAATCTTTCTTGTCCTCGGGAGTCGGTCTTTTGTTAAAATCGGTCCTTGGACGTAAAAATATGTGCTTAGTCTATGTGGTTGTGTTATATTAAAGGAGGAATAGGAAACACAAAGCATTGTCCTCAGTAGTATAGGAAAACACGACTGTGTGCTTTTATATGGACGTGCGTATTAAATTTTGACTTAATGGAGCCATGTAACTTGGCAAAATATAAACCCTTTTTACAGAGAGCAGCCAAATTGAAGTGTGGAGAGAAGGTATATGTTGCACTGCATTCTGGGACAGTTTGCACCACATAGAATCCCCGTTCTTAATACAAACTATCCCACAATGTAGTGCAATGTGTACCTTCACTGCGTACTTCCGATCAGTACGTCAAAGGGTCTATGAATATCTTATGAATTAGGCTAATTTTCTCATTTCACAGGGCAAGCGGGATACGCGGTGTTCAAGTACGTTCCTTACGGCCCAGTGGAAGACGTTCTACCCTACTTGTCTCGACGAGCCCTGGAGAACAGAGGCATGCTGAAAGGCGTCAAGAAGGAACGCAAACTTCTGTGGCAGGAGCTCAAACGCAGGATCCTGAAAGGGAAGGTGATGTATAAACCCACGCCGACTTAATAAACCAGTCACAAATTGTTTAAACTAAAAATCAAATAAGGCACTTTGCAATACACTGCACTGCCAAGGACATTTTTTAACGTCGTTGTTGACAATTCTACCATATCACGTCTTTTACCTTGGGATGTCTCAGTTAAGTCATCTTCCATGCAGTTGCACTGGAGAGCAGGGGTAGTACAAAAATCGGGTACCCAATTGAAAAAAGCACAGGTACCCAATTGAAAATAAAAAGCACGGGTACCCAATTGAAAAAAGCACGGGTACCCAATTGAAAAAAGCACGGGTACCCAATTGAAAAAAGCACGGATACCCAATTGAAAAAAGCACGGGTACCCAATTGAAAAAAGCACGGTTACCCGGGTACCCTGGTACCTATTTAAGAAAGCCAATCTAACAAATCTAATCTCGGAAATTGCTGTTAATATTGGTCCGCACTAATACTACCACGTTGGTGCATCAATGCAGCAAGATGCAATTGTGTACGGTGAGCTCTGAAGCTTTACGGTGTAAATTGCATTTTCGCAATCGCAAGCATCATAAACGTTAATCTTTTTTTTTTTCTTCCATGTGTCCTGGTTTTCATTTAAAAAATTCCCCACAAATGACATTCAAAAACTTTATTTTTCATTGTCTAAGAATATATATATATATATGGTGATTCTATTCGGATACACAGCCCTACCGGAGAGGTCATTTCCCAACATCTTGGTTGACAAATCGCCTGTATCACGTCTTTTACTTAAAGGTATTTCTCGGGATTCCTCGGTTTGGTGGTATTTGAAAAGCATTCAGAAAGCAAAGATGTCAGCATTTTGTAGAATTATGAAGAAAAGCCCATTTTGTTCCACCATTGTTCATGGGAATGAACTGTCCAGAATTATATGTACTATAAGCCAGTGTTGTAGTCCAGACCATTTCAAGACCAGGCACAAGCCAATTCACAAGACCAGCTTGTAACAGGCACAAGTAACAAGCATAAACTATGACAAAGGAATGCTTTTGTTACAGTTCATTTGAATACCTTAAGACTGGGATTAAGACTGTTGGTCTTGTGCTGGTCTTGTGCTGGTCTTGTGCTGGTCTTGTGCTGGTCTTGTGCTGGTCTTGCAGGGTCTTGCAGGGTCTTGTGCTGGTCTTGTGTGGTCTTGACTACAACACTGATATAAGCCAGTTCGGTATCTCAAAGATCAAAGGTTATTCGGGATAAAATTGCTGATGTAATGTCACACCATGTTACGAGAACGCCCGGTCACGCGGGTCATTCGGGATAAAATGTCATTGTGCACATGCGCAGTTGAACTACCGAACTGGCTTATTAGCATTTATAATCCTTAGTTTCTTTCATTCCCAGTTTTTGGCATGCATGCTAGTATTAATATATACAATTAAGTATTACAATTTCAATTTCAGAATTTAGTATGTATGAAAACTGTATATTAGATATTATTTTCTTGAAGATCTTTCCTTTTTCCTACTTGGCAATACTATTTTCCTACAATATTTATTATGTGCGTTGTAGAATAGCTGTCGTCTTTCACTGTAAGTTTGTGTCTACATACTTGAAATGTCGATGTGTGTGTAAATAATGCTCCCTAAAGTTCCATTCTTAGAACTGGTTTTAAAAAGTTTCTGAAAAATGTAAATACATTTCCTATCAATCTTGCTTTTCCCTGTAAACCTGACTAGATCCTTTTTATAAAGCACATAACCAAAAAACATTCATTTTTCTGTAACTTGGCATAAAGAGGTACCACTTTTTCAAAAGAATATTCGGTTTGTAAATTTCATACAGAAAATGTTGTCAGGAGGGTGAATATAAAGCCATTTTGATGTAAAGATATGTATTTTCACGTTATTAAAGGTAGTGTACATGATTGGTCATTGTTGCAATTTTCAGAAATGGGCAGATTTGGGGTTTTGTATTTTATAGGAAATATCGTTCCACTGACCTGTTCAAAGTTTTGCGTTGTTGGATGGCGAAAAAAAACGAGAGAAAAGGGGCATTCGTTTTCAACCGTCAGGGGGGATGATAGCCTTTAGTCAAGGCACGCGTGGCTACCTGGACGGGTGACACGCCCCGGATATGCCAGCATGTCCGGGGGGCGCCACTCGTGCCTTGACTAAAAGCTACATTTGTTATAGAGGACAGTTTTCCAACGATTGCCGGCCGGAAATCGTTGGAAAACGATATAAATTTCCACTTTTCTTGACGACAGCACACCTGGTGCCATCATTTCACAGGATGATTGAAACTACTATTAACTTAGTCTAGTAAGACATTCCGTAATAATTCAGTAAAAAAAAATTGAAGGATTACCGATTGTGTACACCACCTTTAAGTTGATGCAAAAAAGTACCAAAGGCTTTATTGGTGGGGGGGGGGGACTTGCTACTGGTGAGAAATAGAGATTGGTGCTGTATAAGTTTATGAGACCTGCTACTCTCAAAATATGGGTTTGTTCAACATTCAGAACCAAATTCACAGGGTTTTTTATTTCACTATATGTGAACAAAAAATGTTATAGGACTGCCCTGACTTTCTTACATCTTCCTTGCCAAATGTTAGTTGACCAAAGAATTCTCTTCAAGATGATCCAAAGCAGGGGTGTATTATACTTCTTTGCACTGAAACAAAACTCAAAAGGAGAAAGGAGCTGTCTAGCAGGGCTTTTCTTTCTCTGAAGAATATGTGAAGAAACCTCCAAATGTTCCCATAATTGACCCCAAAAGTGAGACCGCCCCTGCACAGGGATTCTTTACCATCTTATTGCGTATAGCTTGCTAAGTTATTATAAAGTTGCTCAGCTGTAAGAATCCATTTAAGTAGAGAAGCTTGCCAGGGTAGCCTCGCTTGCAACCCAATGCAAGAGGACAGTGAAGATGACTTGATCGTTGTAGAAAATGTTCTTTAAAGAATGTATGAATTCGAAGAGATTAAAGTGATAGTAGATATTTATCATGTTCTATTTTGTGCATGCAATATAATATTTCGTCTATTTTTGTACAATGGCTTGTTGGTTTGCTTATAATATTTATCTGTTTAACAATGTTTTCCTGTACTATATATATAATTACAGTAATATTGTACCAAAAAAAAAGAAAGATTGCACATGGGTTCATGTTTTAAATTTTGGATGACTTTAAAAGTATGCTTTTACATGGGGTGGGGCTATCCCCCTCCTCCGAAAAAGAGATTGGGTCTTTAAAATGATTTTTTTTCTTTCATTTCCTTTTGTCAAGAAAGTTAAATTGTTATTCTTCCAAAAAGGAACATGAATTTTTTTAATATTTATCTAAAACTAAGTTGATTACCTTAAAGTGTTTGTTTAATCAGAATGTAAAAAGGGACACATTATCTTTGAGATGTTAAATTGGGCTACAAATAGGGTTCGTCCTAAAATTGCTGTTCTTGGAAAGGTCGGTACAAATAATAAATAAATGCACACGACCACCCCTTGAAAATGCGCCGTTTTGTCTGAAAATCATTGAGGAAAATATTTTTGCGGTCGAAAGTTTGGTTTTGAAAAATCGGACTGTTATAAACTGGATAGCAGGCGGCGTTTTTCGTTCAAGATCTTTTTAATCGTAGTAAGTTTAGGACGAATGTGTTCCTTAATTTAACAGTGTCTGCGATACATTTGATTACAACAGTCAGTTAATTTTCTTTCCCCAAAAGGAATTAATTTTTCGAAAATAGTCGAGGGTAAAAATTATAGTATGCTTTACGACTAAATTATAAAACCACAATGCAATATGATTATGTTTATACTTCCAATATGTCACGTGTAAGTACTGTTGTGTAGATATAATGAATAAATAAATTGATCATTGAAGTGGAACAATTTACCATTGTCCTAGGTAGTTGACTTGATGAATGAACTAATTATTGATCTTAATCATCTATCATTTTCATTGATCAAGTATAGCTCCTGGCTTGGGCAATGATCAGTTTTTTTGTTGTATATTTGTCGCAGTCTGAAAATGCATTGTTTATCAAGACGATACCAGTGCCAAATGAAACCTCCTGCCTGAGAAATATTTCTCTCTGAAATGCTGTCATCTTCGAGAAAATTGTATCCAAAGACCTCCCGAAACGTAGTGGCTTATTTCATTTTAAACCATCGAAAAAAGCACTTGAGACAAAACACAGAATCACTATTTTCTCACGACTGGGATGAAGGATTGAGCTGAATACTTTCACAGGTTTATCTCATGTGTATGTTGAATCACACAAAGTATGGACACTGCCTGTTGCTGCTACCAACGCTGTGTAACGCCTTTAATTAATAATAAAACAAAGTCACATTAAAACTAGTAGTAGTAAATGTCCTACTAGTCTATACCACTATGTACTCTATTTAATACAGAGTCTCGGAGTAATCGCAACAAATGACAACACTGTGTGCTCTTGAAGTTTCAACTTAGATTTCTCCTTACCATACCGACAGATTATGTTCGAAAAACTCATCTTAAACGTGAAACGGCACTCGCTACATACACTGCATTCCATTATGGTCTTCCTATAATAATAACATGGAGGTAGGAACTACCTCCATGATAATAACAGTTTCATTTGGTGTTATGCGTGAAGATTAATGTAAGACGCGAGGTGGCGGCAGACATACCGGTTCTTTTCCATTGTTCTTAAATGTCAAAATTACGCGAGTCGAGCATACTCGGAACTAGCAAAAGGACCGGTATGCCTGCTGCCACCAGCGTCTCAAGCCCCCATTATATGAGGCCCATAACTTAAACCCTATACATGTAGTATTTAATGCTCATGCCTAGGTCACACTTGGCCGTCTTGCTGTCCCGTATCCTCCCAGGACCTGGAGCAAAATGACACCAGGATCGACCGATATGGTCCAGCGGTTTTTGCTCAGGAGCCGTTTAACAAAGTCTATGCTGCAGATGGTTAGTAAGAAAATGTGATGACAGTGGAAAGCTCAGTGTTGGATTAATGTTTTAACAAAAGAAGTAAAATACATGTATGTCATGTACCGGGGTAATGAACAACAATTTAATTTAAACTTGACAACTAATAATGGAAGCTTATCACACTTTTCTTCTCATTTTTATCTTATCAGTTTGTTATTTTCCCACAGTTAAAACGCTGTTCAAACTTTTTAAACAACCCGGGTTGTTCATGTGCCCTGCTTAAACAACCAATAAAGTTGTTTAAGCAGGGCACATGAACAACAAAGGGGCCAATTTCACGGCGATGTTGAGCACAGAAATTTGCTTAGCATGAAAAGTCTTCCTTGGTAAATACAGGATTACCAACCAGATTTTGATGTGAAGTGGCTGTGGCTGTGGCTGTCATTCAGTTGTTGTTTGCTAATAGCATGAAAATACCATGGCCTGTTTTAACTAAGCAAGACTTTATGGTGCTAAGCAAATTTCTGTGCTTAGCAGCTACGTGAAATTGGCCCCTAGTTGTTTAACTTGTTAAACAACTTTTTAAACAGCGTTTTAACAGTGCAGTGAGATTCTTGTCCAGATCATGAAGCTAAGGTAATGAAAACCTGGTTATACATGGTAAGGCCTAAAATAAGCATCTTGCATAAAAAGTCAAAAGTCAGGTTTTGCCGGTGGCCGGGCGGTGGTTGGGTTTATATTTCTTTTTTGTAATCCGGGCTCCATTTGCAAAAAGCAAAAATCCTTGCCGTATTTGTTCCCTTTTTTCCCCTAGACATTAACTGATGAGTTTTGCCCTTTCTCTGGCCATTAACCAAGCTAAATGCATTTAATATTTTTTGTTTTCATTCTAGTAAATTAATATCAATCCACATTTCTTTAATATAAATTTTCTCAAGTGTAGGAAACGTTTTCGTACATGTTCCTTCCGTTTTCCAATTTTGTTTATGTCGATCTGAAATTTACATGAAATTACGCATTTTGGTGGGAATGGGGTTTTGCAAATTATAGGCCTACATCATCTTAAGACAGGGTTTTCTTGACTTCTTTAGAATATCTTAGCTGCTACCAGCGTAAGTCCAGTCAGGAGCAGGTTAGTTCCTGTACTGCCGGCCGAGTTGCAAGCATTACCGGTGCAGCAGTATGAAGTCGTGGGGGAATTCTCGACAATGTCCTGGGAACATGCGGCGGTAGGCGGGCTGTTGCATGCTCGCACCACTGTTGAGCCGGTCACATTTTTCTAATTTTCGAAAAACAAAACAAAACAAACAAAACAAAACAAAACGTAACGTAACGTTACAGAGTGGAGGGTGGGGAAGGGGAGACGGACGTATTTATTAGCGGAATCCTAATTATATTAACAACAAAGCACAAGAGGGCGCCTGATTGTTTTAATGCCATCGTTTTCCTGAGACATTAGTAATAAAAAGTTATCGCGAAGTCGCGAGACTATACGCTTTATCTGGAGGTCGCAGGTTTAAATCCTGCTATGCCAATTTTCTTTGTTGCTCTGAAACTTTCACTTCTAAAACAATTGTATCCGATATCCAGAACTAGACTCTGAGTATACTTGGGCACTGGATTGTACGGTCTCAACATTATGTGGAATTGTTCAAAAGGTTGCAATAACAAGTTTGTCGAAAAAAGAAAGGACCAAGTTAGAGCAGAGGAATTGCGAGTTTAAAGCGCGGTGGTCGAGTGGTTAAGACGTCTGCACTAGCAAGCAGGAGGTCATGGGTTCGAGTCCCACCGGAGTAAGCCTGTGAATTTGTTTCCCCACAGGCTCTCGGAAAGCACTGAGCATACAGTGCTTCTTACATTACGTCGGGATAGGGCAAACAAATCTGTTCTGAATTACACCATCCCCGACGCAAATTCCATCTTCTAAGAGTTGTATGTTAGGCCTATATTTTCAAAAATTTACAGAAAAAGCTTTCGTTCCTTACATTTACTTCGTTCCTATTATGTTTTGGACCAATATTCAGATCAAATGTGTAATATCCCCTCAACCACTCGGTGCTACACTCGGCCTAAAAAGAAAGTTCCCGCCTTGTACTTTTTTGATTAACTCAAGAATATTGTTATCATTTTAAACACCTCAAAAAGTCATAAATGCAGAAAAAGGTTCTGCTTTAATGATGCATCATTTATGGCACACAACGTTTGTTTTAGAGGAGAAATAATGAGATTTGTCGAATTAGGTGCAAAAATAAGTTACATTGAAATTGTGTCTTTATAGCAAAAGCCCCCTTAAATGTCAAAAAAATCTCGAATTGGCTTATCAAGTCGGCTGCTGAAATCGATAATTGTGTTAATCTGCAAAGAATCTCTTTCATGTAAAACAGGTTGAAATCACAGATGGCTCTTTCATGAAAGATTTGCATGCTGTGAGAAAAACATGTTTGCTTCATCAAAAGTTATCGCTTGGTTAGGCGTATTTCAGTGTTTCATCAGGTTGTGCAGAAAACATGCCGCGAATGAAACTTTTTGAACGATGGTCTTTCTGTTCGAGAAGTTGCCAGAAGACTTGTAGTATCGCCGAAAGCTATATGTAAACTCAGAACATATTTTCAGCTGACTGGTCTTCCAAGGGTCACAACTTTATTGATTAGTGTGTAACACCTCACGATTTCAGCAGCAGTTTTGATAAACCATGTTTATAGTGTAGACATTAATGAAAACGTTTGTACATACAAGTTTCAATGCAATATTGAAGTCTGCATCATAAAAGTGCCACTTTTATTTTTGCACCCAATTCGACAAATCTCATTTTTTTCTCCCGTAAAACAAACGTCGTGATCCATAAACGACGCATCATTAGAAGCAGAACCTTTTTCTGCATTTATGACTTTTTGCAGTGTTTAAAATGATTACAGTATTTCATTTTTGGCCGAGTGTATAATCATTAGGGAATTCCCGCCTAAAATGAAGTTATTTTTACCAGGCATGTGGTGGAACCTGTCCCGCATGAAATCCTCCAGCGGTCCTGATTGGCTGCGTCGAACGGATCTGCGCAGTCTTGAGTATCGGCCGTACTGCATTGGAAACACTGGATAGCTTTCTGCTGGCAAGTCTCCTTCACGACAAACGCTACATAATAGAAGAACTCCGTGACTCACCTTCATATGCACAAACGATCTTACATGCTCGAATTTGTATACTCTCGTTACTTTCTCTATTCAAGACAGTCAGTTTACGGGCATAATATGCAAAATATTAAAATATTCTTATTCTTTAACTTTCTGGCGAGATTCGGTGAAAGACTGCGCAATTGAATGTTTCAGGTACCGGTATCATCGATGTTTCACCTCTTCGTCAGTGTGACAGCACTTGAAGCCGGAATGCAAATGATTTGGAGGACTGACGCGTATATGCATTGTATACTGTGTTCTATTTCGCTAACTATTCTCTTCGTATTTTTGGACGCCATTTTAACTTCATTTTGTATCCGAAAATGCTGTGCAAATTAGAGCAAACGAAGAAACTACACACGCTGCCCACGTTAAGAACCTCATTATTTAGACCCGAAAGTAAAGGCTATACATGCAGTATGAAGAATTATCAAAGTTTCTTTTATGAGAGCGCTCGAAGACGAGTAGAGAAAAATATCGCATCTTAAAGCAATTTGAAAAAGAAACCAAAGCGAACTTTCTTTAAAAAAAGAACGCCTGGTTATTGTGCTGTGCGGCGACCTACCTCCCACAAAAACAACAAGAAAGAGGCACTTGAGCTTCATCTTGGTTCACTGTTCCGCCTTGTTGGAAAAGCTTAAAGAGAAAAGGTACACGTCGTTCATAAACATTGATGGTGGTAATAGTCTAATGAGTGGACTGGGACTGGGACTGGGACTGGGACTGGGACTGGGACTGGGACTGGGACTGGGACTGGGACTGGGACTGGGACTGGGACTGGGACTGGGACTGGGACTGGGACTGGGACTGGGACTGGGACTGGGACTGGGACTGGGACTGGGACTGGGACTGGGACTGGGACTGGGACTGGGACTGGGACTGGGACTGGGACTGGGACTGGGACTGGGACTGGGACTGGGACTGGGACTGGGACTGGGACTGGGACTGGGACTGGGACTGTCAGAAGAAAATAAATACAAAAAAATTACTCATAAAAAGAACGGTCATACCGAATAATAGTCCGTGAAAGTTTGATAACTTATTTCCAATTAGCCTTTTAGAGGTATGGCGGACACAATAGGAGGGCGCTATTTGATTTGGGTAAACATTTTGTGAAACCACAAATTCCAGTGAAAGTCAGAATCAGATATTGTTTTGAGTTAAAGTACAATCCATAGTACAATCCATAGATCATGCCCAATCTTCACCTTTGACATTGCCTGTGGTTTCACAAAAGGTATACCCAAATCAAATAGCGCCCTCTCCTATTGTGTCCGCCATACCTCTAAAAGGCTAATGGGGTCAGTTTCACATTGCACAAAAAACAGGTTGAAAACAAAATGCAACAACTTTCTTTAAACTCTTTACAAATATATAAACATACAAATAAGAAACAAAACATAAAAGCTTCTTGTATCGGTCTTTAAGGGTCTTGGCTCTTTGGGGGTTTATTTAGGTTCCGTCTTTAATAAAACCATTCATTGACTACTCATGACAACAAAGTTAAATTTAGTATTCACCATTTGCTTTTGCTGTAATTTTCAGAAATAAATGGATTCGGGTATTATACATACATAGCAAATATGGTAACACTGGCCTGTTTAAAGTTTTGTTTACATAGTTGCTGGGAAAACAGAGGAAAAATTATGTTCTTAGTAGTCTGGTTCCTTGACCATACCTTAGACAGAGCAATTTGTAGACGTCAGGGAATTATCAGGTCGGGGAACTAGACTTTCCAACGATTGTAAATTTCCACTTTTCTTGAAAAAGACAGCACACCAGGTGCCATGATTTCACATGATGCTTGAGACAGCTATTTAGCTGGCCCTATACTCTCTTAATGTAAAAGAGTGAACAACTCACTCTCCAAAAGAGTGAACCCCTTATCAAACCACTCCGATAGAGTGAATCTCTTATAAAAACCACTCCAAAAGAATGAAAACCACTCCAAAAGAGTGGGTTGAGAAGAGATTCACTCTTTTGGAGAGTGAGTTGTTCACTCTTTTACATTAGGAGAGTACTCACATACGGTATATTTCGGTAATAATTCAGTAGTTTTGTTTTTTGATGTTTGCAAATGTTGTATACAAAATATTATATACAAAGTGCTCAGTCTAATAGACTGAAAAGTCGGACTTGGCTATTATTAACATGCAATACATGCTGCATATATCACAGTCGCCTGTCGGAGCACACTGCCTGAAATGTCGAGTTTATCTCTGAAAACCATTCCCAATATTCGATGTGATTTTCTCAAAATTAATGTAATTATAAACTCCTCAAAAAGTTGGGAAACTCCAGTTTGACAGACGTTTTCTCTCTTGTTTCCAACTCCATTTCCTTGAATTTGGTATAATTGGAAAGCCCTGTTATTCTTCTTTACAATGATGTGTCATTGTTATGATTAAGCAATTGGGGGATGTGCAGCACAGCTGAATATTGGGGTGGGTGTAAAGTGAAATGTTACAAAATGCATTGCTATTGTCATACAGTGTATTCCCCTTTTGCTTCGAGGGTGGGAATGTGCAACAGATCTGCAACAGCTAGATCCTATGAATGGGACGCCATCCCACAGCAACGTGTGACCCGGCTCGTGAACAGTATGAGGAGGAGGTGCCAGGTTGTTGTGGCTGCATTCGGATCGTCCACCCGCTACTGAGGCTCTTGACTTAACATTGTTCAATTAAGAAACTGTTTAATGATTAAACCAGATAAAACCTTACGTCTTGTTTTTTCTTTTGTTAGTGATAGAGTGTTGCATTGTACTGCGAGAGAGACTTCTTGTTACTGATGGAGCATTACTGGGTGTTTGAGGGCAGAAAATGACAAATTGTTTTACTTTGTTTGAAACGCAAGCACATTAACAACATAGTTGCTATCCCGGAGGCAATTTATTGTGACAGGCCATGTGGATTTCTAAACTTTTCCCGCACATTTATGGCTTACAACCTTTAAATATTGGTTAGTAAGCAGAGAATAATTCAAGACACACTAATCCTCCAAACAACTCCTAACAGCAAGAGTCAATACATGTACACTTTTGGACAATAGCAATGCATTTGGTATCATTTCACTTTACACCCACCCCCACATTCAGCTGTGCTGCACATCCCCCAATTGCTTAATCATAAAAAATGACACATCATTGTAAAGTAGAATAACAGGGCTTTCCAATGATACCAAATTCAAGGAAAAGAAGTTGGAAACAAGAGAGAAATCGTCTGTCAAACTTGAGTTTCCGAGCATTTTTTGAGGAGTTTATATGCAACCATGAAAAACCTCTAAAATAGTATTTACATATCGCAGTTTGTGCTCACGATCATATTCTATCCAGAAAAAAAAACAGTCTGAATTTAATGTGTTGATTCCTCTACGGTAGACAACGATCTCGGAACTGTTAAAACTTTTTTTAAGAAAAGCTGTAATTACCTAACAAAAAAAATAGATATAATTTAGCATATCGAGCTGCGTGCACTCACCTACCGTGTGCTTCTGAAGTTCTGATCCCGGCAGAAAATGTCTGAATCTGCTTCCTTGTTGGCATAGCAAGTTATGCATGAAAGCATATTATTGCAACCTTGAACCTATGATATATCGCTTTGTATAATCCGTGCTCATTTACATTTCAATTGCCGCTGCACTTGATATGGCACGCGGCCCCTAAGCATTGAAAGAAAAAACAACTCGATTGCAGTGTCGCATTCTCGAGAAAAGTGATCCTGCACATTTAAGGTAACACATTTCATCATGATCCCGTTATTAACAAAGATGATCTCCAAACAGTTTTTACTCTCTTCTGTAGCATGTGTTCTATTACTGAACTGATTCAACAGTTACCTTCAACTGCCGACATTGGTCTTTCGTCTCGTGAGAAAAGTTCCACAAAAAAACACGACATGTATAGTAGTAGCCCAGTTAACCTGTTTTATGTATTGATATTGGTCTACTCAATAACGGACAATAGACCGATCCGGATTTGACCTTAAGCCCCGCCCACCTTAGCAACGGCGACGCCATTACCTCGGTCAAGCTTTACTTTGAAGTACACAAACATTACGTGTAAACGCACGGCATACGTACTTGTCCTTCTTGACATTCAGATCGGAATGCGGCCGGCCACACGCTTTAATCCATCTCAAACATTTTTCAAAATTTGTTTTCAGTTTTGGAAACGGGAAGAAAACGATGTCCTGATCTAATTAAGTACCTGGTGTCTGATTTACATATGCCATGACAGCATATTTTTACCATTTCTTGAACTCCCCATTAAATATAAACACCTACACTGTAGGCTACAGCCGCACTTTTTTTGAAAAAATACGGTGCCCGGCCGCACCAAACATATTTGTTTGTGTACACCCTATTATGGAATTCCATTGCTGCCATTTACGCGTCGCATTTGTGGCAGTGTTACTGGGTCCGCAGCCGTTTACGCTGTAAACGGCGCATAGTCGCGTCGTGCCATCGCATAGTCGCATCGCGTCGTACCGTCGCATAGTTTTGTACTGTTTGTATAGGGCCGTCGGATAGTTGCGTTGTGCCGTCGCATAGTCGCGTCGTGCCGTCGCATAGTCGCATCGTGCCGTCGCATAGTCGCGTCGTCGCATTGTCGCATTGTTGATTTCGGGTCCTTAGACGTTTACGCCGTAAACCCTGAAAATCAACAATGCGACTATGCGACGGCATGACGCGACTATGCGACGGCACGATGCCACGACGCGACTATGCGACGGCACGACGCAACGGCACGACGCGACTATGCGACGGCACGACGCGACTATGCGACGGCACGACGCGACTATGCGACGGCACGACGCGACGGCACGACGCGACGCGACGCCTCTATACAAACAGTACAAAACTATGCGACGCGACGGCACGACGCGACTTTGCGACGCGACTATGCACCGTTGACGGCGCAAACGGCTGCGGACCCAAGTAACACTGCCACAAATGCTACGCGTAAATTGCAGCAATGGAATTCCATACTTTTCACAGCGCATGTGACCAAGTTTGACCGAGCTTGACCGAGCTAATGGCGGACCACGCCTGTAGCAACTGTTGCTAACCAAAAGTCGTAATCCTATTGGTCAATGCGCGCTGTTTGATTGACAGGCCGGATCGGTCAATTCAAAGCAGCATAGGTTCAAGGTATGATAGCATTGGTAGAGTTGGTTGCACTATTTTAGGGGCGTTCATACACCGTGTGATTCAAACATGAAATAACTAACATGAAAAAGCAATTGACGCTCAATCCATCATCAGTGTCACTCGAAACGCTCTATTTTAACAGTGGTTTTGTGCACGTTCATATGTACTTATTTCGATTGTTGAAATTGAAAGAAGCCACGACGCTTTTTTGGAGGTCGTTAGATAAACTTTTCTCAGGGATGACACAATTTTCGGAGGATTGCATCTCGCGGGATGGGTTTAGATACTATCTGTGATGCATAAGGCTTTGTATCTTTCTGACCCTGAAACAGTGAAACTAATCTTAGTTTATCATTATCAAAGCCGTGCCATACTTTGGAACTCGCGTATCTCATGAGAAATAATTGATAGTATTTTCTGTTCAGAACATATGGGCGTATTTGAAACCTCACGTGTCAAATGTCGAGACAGAATTTTCACTCCCCGCGCGCTATTATTTGGGGAGTAGCGGATGAAGAACACGAAGCAAAGATGGCTGACAGCACAGGACTTTCGTATACATAGGCCCTACTTGGATCTTGGAACGAATAAGAGAAGTTGTAGCAAACGGAAATTTCGGATCACCTGTTTTCAATTCGTCTTCTTCATCCGGAGAAGGTGTCAAGATTATTTTCGACTTTCGCTGCATCGTTCATGGGCGTCGCCATCTTGAATAGCGCCAGCAAGCACTCCGGTATGCACTTCGTTATTCAAAATCGACGACCCGAGAACATAATCAAGTTACTCGAGTAAGGAGTTTCGAATACGCCCTCTGGTTCAGACGTAACTTCGCTTAGTCTTGATTTGATGGAGCAGGGTGCACTCAAGGGGAGGGTTTTTTGGGGAGGGGGAGGGGGGGGGGGGGGGGGGTTAGGGCGTCTCCAAGACAATGTGGTTCAAAAAAATCTACACACTTTTTCTGAGGAGAATTTCTCTAAATTGGAAAATATGGCCAAATTGTATTAACTTATTTATTAACTACACCATCTTATTAACTACACCATTGTGTTAAAAAAAAAAAAAAAAAATGGCATCGGTTTAAAGAAAAATGGCAAAAAGACATTGTCCACACGAAAGTCTAAAGTAGTCATGCATGCTACAAAGATCGATACTCAGTCATAGGTCCAAGTAATAAGTATTCACTAACCCGGGAAGAAACAAAAGCACAACATAAACACTTTAACAGTTCTATTGTCACAGTGTCAAATGCTATTCACTGTAAACACTTATTTTTTTCATTGACAGAGGGGATGACTGATCAATGTAGGCCTAAATTACATTTACTGGAGTTTGCGTTTGTGCACGCGGTGCTAGAATGTATTTTGTTTACCAAATTCCATTGACTTGCGTGTATGACCATTTTTTTAAATATCGCCATTTCTCTATTTGAGCTTTATTTTTAACACAATTTGCACCATATACAACGTTGTATAGTTAAAGGCAGTGTACACGATTGGTCATTGTTGCAATTTTCAGAAATGGGCGGATTTGGGGGTTAGTATTTTATAGGAAATATCGTTCCACTGACCTGTTCAAAGTTTTGCGTTGTTGGGTGGCAAACAAAACGAGAGAAAAACGGCGCTTGTTTCCAACCGTCGGGCGGATGATAGCCTTTAGTCAAGGCGCGCGTGGCTATCTGGGCGCGTGACGCGCCCCGAATATAATGCCACCCATAGATATAGAATTAAAAAGACTAGATAGGCAGCGCGTACGACGCGCCATTGAGTGTTCACAAATTTCCCCGTTCTCTCATGGACGCTCTACGCGCTGTAGTGCGTGGGGCGACGCGCACCGAGTGAGAACTAATCACTCAATACAAATAAGTAATCGAATTAATTTGATTGAAAACATTTATTCACACATTGCGTCAAACAGATTAAAATTAATACAGTAAAATAATATACGGCCATATTTTAACACTTGTTATCGTTATCAGAGGCAATAACAGAGAAGAGTTATCACATTATCGACCTGGAAATGGATTACAAATGGTACGACTTTGAAATTTCAATTCATCACAACCATCATATTTGTTAGTTCACATTAATCATTTTATTAATCAAATCAAAATTTTATAAAGATGTGTCTGACAGAACTGCAATAATTGTTCTGAGGTTTAATGTCTCCAGACCGTTCTGTATCATTAATTAGGAGGCCTAGAGGAAGCCTAGTCTGGTTCCCAGACCAAAATATTCTTACTATTTATGATAAATATTAGGTCCGGTAGCCGCCAATGTCACGTGACGAAAACTGTCAGAATTCTGACATTTTCCGAAAATGTCCAAAGTTTTCCGAACTTGTTTTCGGTAGCATTCGGCTGTTAACGTTGATGTTCGCAATAACAAAATGTCTGTCAGGCCCGTTACAGATCCTGGAATTTGAATTCTCAATTATATATAAAAACTGAAAAATCAATGCCACACTCTTGCAGTATTTTGCGGACTGGATTTTGCAAGAATGTTAAAATTTGAATGATGCCACTGACGTCACTCGGACTAACACTGTACGTCATGATCTATTTTAAACCGCAGTAGCTGCCTGTACTAAGATTTAGACGTCAAGGAATCTTCAGGTCAGGGAACCAGACGAGAGGAAGCCGATATTTATAATAAAAAAAAGATGTTCAGTGTCAGGATAGAATCCCCACTTAGCTGTTTTATATACATGACCAAGGTAAATTTCAATATACTCAAGATAAACAATTCCACCAAACTAGTCTTCTAGGATTTTATCATTATAGGACTTTCAATTCGTCGTCATTCTCATCAATTCGTAACCAAATTCGTAAACGGTTCGCGCCAAAACACAGGTGTTTCGTGTTGACGCTACTTTTTCGGCTTGGTTCGTAACCATTTCGTAATTACTTCGTAAACTGTCGTAAACTTCGTAACGTGTCGTAGGCCTAACTGCTTTGCAACTACTAGGGAAAAATTTGCCGAACCAGCCCGATATGGTTACGAAAGATTACGATGCATTCGCGAAGCAATTACGATAAGTAACGACACCGTTGCGACATATTGCGAAAGCTTACGAAATCGCAACGCTTCGTAAAAGTTTTGAAAATTTCAAAATTGGCACCACGACTTACGCGACAATACGAGGTGTTTACGAAGTCTTGCGAATAATTACGACACTAAACGAAATCAATTACGAAGTACTTACGACACGTTTGCGATTCATTACGAAATGACACGAATGGACTTCGTCGTCAAATTCGCGTAAGTGGGATCGGGGCTTAACGGTTTCTCAGCGATTTTTGTCCAGGCACAGCAAGACCAGTTAGTGCGCATTGCGAATCCATAATATAAATTTATACATTATTTAATGTTGAAATGCAGTTTATAATATTGCAAAAGATTGGCAATGGTTTTAGTGAAAGAGTTTCTTCTCGGACTCAGAGGTACAAGTTAAACTGCGTACCCGAAAAATGCAAACGAAAAAAAAGAAATATTTCATAACCCCCTCCCCCCCCCCCCCCCCCCCCCCGTTTATAAAATATTTGCCATAAGAAATGAGAAACGCAACCTGCAGTTTCAACTTGCCATTTTAGAAGCAATTTTACTGAAATGTAAAAAAATCTAATTTACTCCTATCATTTTTACCACAACTTTGCTAAATCAACAACGTGATGCAGCAAACCCACAGGATCTCTGCACAATCTTTGTTTCAAACTGTTTTACAGCAAATTGCAGTCATTGGCTATTACAACGACATGACTCCAAAATCCACGATATCAAGGTACTACTGCCCTTTGAATATGATAGTTTTGGCCATAGTTTGTTCTGCCTTTGTGCCCCTGCCCTGTAGCTTGGAAGTGTATTTCTTACCATAGGCCTAGCCCAGGTTGGACTCCTCAGTATCTTCATTACATTGCACTACTACTGTGTAATGCAATGAAATAAGGACGTCCAACCTGGGCTACCATAGGCCTAGCTGTGCGCTCTGGTAGAAAGATAGTGATGAACTACCTGCCATGTTAGCGTTACGGTTGTCAAACCCATCAATTTCCATAAATCAAGCTAATTTAGTAATAGATAAAGAAATAAGGTTGACGCTTACCTGTGATATGAAAGTTTTGCGGAATATTGGCTTCCCAGTCGTCTTTTATTGCTGTGACAAACTGCAGCAGCGCAGTTTAAAACCATTTTTAATGTTGATAAACGTATCGTCACGCGGATAGTTTTATGCGCGTCGCCCCACGCGCTGAAAATGGCGCTGCCCGTGGCAGAATGCGCGTCTGTACGCGCTGCCTATATAGTCTTTTAATTCTATATATGAATGCCACCATGTCCGGGGCGCGCCACTCGTGGGTAGCTACGCGCGCCTTGACTAAAGGCTACAGGGTAGTTTTCCAACGATTTCCAGCTGGAAATCGTTGGAAAACGATATATATTTCCACTTTTCTTGACAACGACAGACCTGGTGCTATAATTTCACAGGATGATTGAGACTACAATTAGCTTACAGTCTATTAAGGTATTTCGTAATAATTCAGTAAACAAGAAATTGGAGGATTACTAATCGTGTACACTACCTTTAAAGGAAACATGATTTAGGATTTATATTGCATTATATATTCCTGCTTAAAACAATAAAGTAGGCCTATTATCTTGACAATGATATTTTGTGTCCAGAGACAATTATTTCCCAGATTAAATATGAGAATTTTTTTTTTTGAAAATGTCTGTCCAAGCTACTCCGCCCCTTGAGTGGGACCCTCATTAACAAAAGTGTGTGACGTAACCGAGGCACATTACAGATTCTGCTGCGCGAGCCGGCCCCATTCATCACACGCGTATGTGTGTGTGTGTACGTGTGTGTGCAGAACGGCGAAAATTCTTCGTCCAAAATCTAAGCAAAATGGTGTTTTTCGGCTATGCCGACAAGGTGTGTGGCTGCTGGGTGCAGCAAAACAACGAAGGATGGAGTAAGCCTTCATTTATTTCTAACTAATGCGAACTATTGGAGAATTTAGACGGCGAAAGTGAAGGTTACAAGAGCGAAGTGGTCCGGCCCCAGCAGCTTCTCAGCGTTATGTAGCGACCACTTTGAGCCGTCGTGTTTCGATACTTGTATTTTCAAATCATGGGATGACCATTAAAAATATGCTCAAGTCCGGTGCCATCCCAACAAAGTTCCCAGATGTGAGTAAGGTACAGGCGAAAGCAGTTAAACGGTCCATTCCCCCGAGGAGCCTTCGCTAAAAGGGAGAAAATCAGGGTAAGTTCGATGTTAGTTGTTGCAACTAACGAAATTGCACGTGTAGACCTAGTGTGTATACGATGTACATGCGTCATTTACGGGTCCAGACTATCGTGTCGATCCATGAATTTCGGCGCCTCGGTCTACGTCACGAACAGCGCCCTCAATTCAAGTCTCAACAAATTTTAAAAAGGGGGGGGGGGGGGGGGTCCAATTTTGGGCGGCAAATAATCACACTAAAACTTCACTTGAACCAGTTTGGCTTTTAATTCATTTTAATACACATAAATTTATTTATTTATGAAATAAAATGTGATCCGGCCAGTTTGAGAAGCACGTTTCCTTTAACGAATATGTTGAAACAATTTTACCACGATTCTCCAATTCCGAGATATTTCCCATAAAAAATGGTGTATAGGCCTATAGTTTTTTTTTTAACCACACTGTATATATACTTTCTTACGTTTTAGTCGAGTGCATCAGTGAATGTATAGACAGCCGCACGTACAAAGTATTGGTCCGAAATATTTAAAAAATAATACAATGTATAGACAGATCCATTAACCACCGACCATTGATGTATTGACCAATCAGAAACAATACGGTCCTACAAAAGTCCGGCATGCGTGACTGACGTATGGCGCGCCCAGCTGAGATTGGTCAATTTTAAAGTCAATAGGCGGGGCTTAATAGACCGGTATATTGATGCTACAAAGATGTCTCACCCAAAGATAATTCCTGGATGCGCCTCTGCGTGATGGCGCTCACATAGTTGGCGAGGCAGTTCCAATAATGATCTCCGGGTGTGCTTAAAGAGCCTTTTTTTATTTACAAAATGAGGGCGGAAACTTCCTCTGTCCTTGCAAGAATTCAAGGGCCGATTCAGTAAGTAGATACTAGGAAGCCGTGACTGTATGGGTGACTTATGATGTCACAGGATAGGACGAGAGCTGTCGAGGCTTACATTGCATGAAGATGGGCGGATCTTACGGAAGTCTAAAGGGAGGGGCTTCCACCTACGCGTGTCTTTTACAGACACATTTGTTCAGGGGAATTTTCCTGCTTGATATATCACACTTGGAATAAAACACGACATGGCAGAATACGTCGACAACATTGATCAGCATTTTATTCAGCCAAACTGTATATGTCCTCATTTACACAATGGTATCGGACAGTGGTGAATTAATAGGCCAAGGCACTTTTAAGAGAGGTTTTCAGCCCAAGACATTTTGTTGGTTTCGGAACCACATTTTTCTTTGACAAAATACCACCTCTGCAGATAATAATCACAGCTATACAAATAATCAAAATTGATTCACAAGATATTTACATCACACTAGTGTTGTCACGGTACGTATACGCACTTTCGTGACGTATGCTATGTACTCGAACACACCAAACTCACTGAAAGACATTTTTCTCGAAGTAAAACAATCTTTAAAATAGCCCTACACGAACATTTTAGGCGTGGTATCCATTAAGGTCGCTTTTTGGGTTTTGAATTTGCCCAGGTATCATACCTTCTTATACTTGTTGAATGATGTTGAAAATCGAGGTCGTCTTCTCATTTCTTGTTCAGAAATATCAATGCCTCTGAAACGTACTCGAGCAATTCCTTTTTTTTCTTGAAATGAGGATTGGCTGATAAGTTTTTCCTTGTTCAAAACAGTTTAAGCTATTTCCTGACATGTGAGGGCGCCATTGCTACGAACTCACCCAAGGCACTTTGCAGTTTTAGGCACTTTTAGTACAAAATAGAAGTCAAAATTTTACTTTTTTTGCAGGAGTTTGAATGTGTTTTAAATTTATTAACTGCCTGGCTGGCTGCTAAGTAGAACAAACAGAAAAAAACCGAATAAGTTCTTTTTAATCGGCTATAATACTGAAACTTTACCCCTGTATGACATCACTTATGTACTCATGAATATGTAAATTCATATTTACATAAGATCAAATAGATTGTTAAAATGGGCATAAACACCTTCATATCGGCATCCCAATGATTGAAAGCGATGGTAAATTGAATGTACATGTACATGGTGTGGGCTTGAGTATTTAGAATTGCATTTCGGGAGCTTTTACAGTTTTGCATTTATCTGCGGGGAATCAACTTTTACATTTTCAAGTTTTCTTCTTTAAAGATACGATGCAGCATTGGTAAACCAAACAGTTGCAGGCAGTGTTCATACTTTGTCGGGATTCAAAATATACATGAGAAACAAACCTGTGATAGTTTGGGCTCAATTCGCCAACCAAGTCATGACAAAATAATGAAAAATCGTTTTTTTAACCGTGACGGTGGGTTTATTTCGATTGTTTAAGCATTTTTGGAGGTCTTTAGATACAATTTACTCCAAGATGACAGCATTTCAGATGGAAATATTTCCCATGAGGATTGGTACTGACATTTTTGTAAACAGTAAGCTTTCAGATTGAAACTAATAGCAGAAATATTTTGATCATGATCAGAGTACACTACCTTTTCTCAACAAAATTTGCAAATTAGGGGGTGTATCCTGACCCTCCGTCAGACCGAGTAGGCTATTAACTAATACAAACTAATAACAGTACAACATTTCACACAAATTATAAAGCAAAATCCCAAAGCAATTAGGTACTGGAGAGAATTGCATAAACTAAAACTATGTTCTGATATTTGGCTCTAAAAGACCCTTTTCACTCACATGACCAGCCCAATTATGTAAATAATCCCGCCAAGACTGGACCGCATTTGAGTGATCATACTACATGTGGGGCAGGTTAAACCATCTCGCACGTTTGAATGGTTATTGGAATAAGCACTTCATACCATCACTGCACTAGGCGGTCCAATAAGGACTGATGACGTCACGTGAAAAGGCCGGGTGTCCTCGGCGTTCTTAAAACAGGCGAGTGGCCGCCAACAGGACACCAGCGATGAGGAGGTTGGTTCCCACAGTGCTTGCTGAATTGCATGCATCGCCAGTACAGCAGTACGTGTATGTGCACGCGTCACCCACACAAACTTCGACCACATCTTTGGTACATGCAGAATTACCGTTGCAGGACCGTGTCACAGTTGAACCTGCGACGACTTTCTAAAGGTTAAAAAAACAGCGACAAACTATTCAAGCTTGCCAAGCGTGTACCTTAATAAGTTTGTATCTGTGACGTCACTTCGCACGGAGACATGTCATGCAGATCACAAGTCAATCACAAGTCAATCACAAGTCAATCACAAGTCAATCACAAGTCAATCACAAGTCAATCACAAGTCAATCACAAGTCAATCACAAGTCAATCACAAGTCAATCACAAGTCAATCACAAGTCAATCACAAGTCAATCACAAGTCAATCACAAGTCAATCACAAGTCAATTACAAGTCAATCACAAGCTACATGGGATGAACTGTGAAGTGACTTGTGAAGTGACTTGTGAAGTGACGACTTGTGATTGACTTGATTACAACTCTGATGTCATGCATGGCTTGAAATGTTTACGGTCACAGCCCTTGTAAAAGGAAATAACACGATTGATCGATTCTTAGCACAAAGAACCTCACTTTCAAACCCGGAAATGCGTAGATCGATGCTATTTTCGTCAACTCGGGATTCGTCTAAATGATTTTTATTCTCCCATGATGATACCTACCAGGCACGTAGTTCCATCCGGGCAAGCTTCCCTGTACTTCGCCTGCTCAGACGGTACAAACGGGTTAGCAGCGCATGCGGATTCTCCAGGGCTAATACACTGAAAACACTGAAAACCTTCACTAACTGCCACCACTGCAACAAATTGAATTAAAAGGAAAAGGAGTCAGAATGTTTCGATTTCTTTAAGGGCATTGCAGTACAGCAAATATCAAAAATTTTCTACAATTTCTTGGAAGAAGGTCGCATGTTCTACTTGTATTATTGAAATAAGATTGAATCCATTTCTAACCAATATCTCTTCTTCGCACAAATTACATTATATGATTTAATTTGAAGGAACAATGGTTGCATTGTTATTTTCTTTTGACAGGGTATTCCTCCTATTTAACAACGAACTCTTACATGACTTAACTGAAAAGATTTTAAAAGAATTAATTAAAATTCACATTCATAAATATTCAGATGTTTGTACTGGACACAGTTGTAACAATTACGTGAAACAAGTTGAACTGCATGGATACCCATTGCATCGATTGTTTATAGTTATTGGACTTGTCTTACCCCCAAGAAAAATCAGCAAGTAGGCAGCAACAGACTTCATCTTAATTCACGGATGCAGCTTGGAATCTCCAGAGATCAATCCTGGAAAGAAGAAATATTTATTTAGCCTTTTACAACACGGACCCATATACGTACGCAGGGCGATCCCCGACTGGGCAATTTGTTACCGATTACCGATATTACCGGTAATATCACCCCAAAATTTGACTAAGACTAAATATTACCAATATTACCGTGTTATTACCCAAATGATATTACCTGTGTGATAATGAAAGTGTTATAAATTCCTTAATATTTGGTATTTGAGGATAAGGATTAGATATAAATGACCCTCGAGGCCGACAGGATCTGTTTCTGATGAGGAAAACAATTGGAAAATGGTGCACCTCGTACCACAATTTGCAAGTCCAAATGTTACTGTTATTACCCTGTTGAAACCGACATTTTACCCAGTTACAACAGGGTATGAGAGGTAATATGGGTAATGGTTAAAGGTTTGAATTGGTTATAACATTGGGAACTTGAGTAATAACAGTAAAATTACCAGCAAAATTTCCAAGTCCAAATATTACTGTTATTACCCTGTTGAAACCGACATTACCATGCAGTTAAAACAGGGTAATGAGAGGTAATATGGGTAATGGCGAAAGATTTGAATTGGTTATAACATTGGGAACTAGAGTAATAACAGTATATATCGGTACCGGAAATATCGGTTACATTCTCCCTGCACTGTTGATGTGTGGATTTTCTTCTAATTTGTCCTGTGATCGTGATTTTGATACTTTGTAAGTACTGTGGACTTGTGTGTAAAGTACGTCTACGATCTGTAAACCTGTTCGCCATGATGGTTTGTTTCGTGTCGTGACTTCGTTTTGATGTACTTCGTTATTGCCCATTAAGTGCACTACTGAAGTTCTGAAACACCAATAGAAAATGGCAGCTTTATTCACAACTGTTTTTAGTTTACTGCTGGTGCTCTTGCATGTGAGCGTGACTGAGAGTTTAACACCGGCGCCATTTTGCATTTCTCATCGTAGCTCATTTGCAAAACTGTCTGTATCCTGTCATCGTAGGATCCTACTTGAAGTCTGTCATTTACTCCTACAACGCTCATGTTTATCAAACTCTTCCAGTGTAACATGGCCAGTTAAAAAACCTGTTGCAGTCTGGTGCAAGCATGGATATTTATCCTTTGCCGTACCTGGCCATGATCCCCCGCTGGATGTGACTGTCTTTATGGACGTTTCACTCAACCCTGGCCCACGGGAAATACATAATAATGATGATAATGAACTGATGGATTCAGCGAGTGAATCAACCAGAGTAACATATTCACGCTCTCAACTTCTTCATATTCGTTATCAGTCAACAACTGTTATTGATCGTCAGATTTTGCATTTACTCAAAATGGTTGGCATTGGGCGTCAAAGAGGGAAGCGAGGTGGAAAACGAAAAATTCCTACCATCGTTAATTATTTCCAATGCCATCGGGGTTCCTACAAACGCCAGTTCCAGCAAGTCGTTAATCGGACCTTAGCATTGATTCCACTTTCTAAGGAACTACAGCTGGGACAACACCAATCGCCTTCGGTTTCATCTATTACACTCTGCAGCTTGAATACTAGATCTGTCAAGAGTAAATCGGCTGATTTTCTGGATTATGTAACATCGAGTGGAGCGGATATATTCACATTAACCGAAACCTGGTTTACGGAAATGGATGTGGCTCACAAGCTTGAAATAACTCCACCGGGATTCCAGCTCAAAGACTGCCCACGTATTGGACGAAGAGGCGGTGGAACAGCTGTACTCCTGAGGGACACCATGAATATTGCAAAGGTGTCTGATAACACATTCAGATCCTTTGAACATTCCGAATGGATTGTGTCGAGAGGAACATTTGTCGTCAGACTTGTCATTGTTTATAGACCGCCATACTCCCCAGTTCATCCGGTTACAATTAATGAGTTTTAACAGAATTTGGTAGTTATTTGGAGTCAATTATATTGTCATCAGAACCACTTCTTATTACTGGAGATTTTAACATTCATTTGGATGATGTTAATAATCATGATGTTCAAAGTTTTATGGATATTCTGGAATCAATGGGCCTTCAACAACATGTTAATAGACCTACGCATGAAAAGGGTCATATTTTGGATTTAATTATCACACGTGAGTGTGAGGAAATATTACAGGATTCGCCAATTAATGACTATTTGTTTTCTGATCATTTTTCTATCCTATGTAAACTTAAATATGGCAAGCCTGCTCTCTCTGTAGAACATTTTAAATTTAGGAAAATAAAATCAGTTCAAATTAATGTACTCATGGATGACCTAGCTAATACATCCTTGTGCCTGGATTCACCTGACTCCTTGGATGACCTGGTTCGGTGTTATAATACAACTCTTAACAAAGCACTAGATCATCATGCTCCTCTCATGTCTAAAGCTGTTAATGTTAGGTCACTTGTCCCCTGGTTCAGTGATGAAATAAAATATTCCAAAAAATTGCGTCGTAAAGCAGAGAGGAAATGGAGGATGACGGGCGATATGACAGACTTAATAAGTTTTCGTAGACAGAGAAACCACACTAATTGTCTTATGAATAGGGCACGTCGGGAGTTTTATACTAAACTTATTAATGAGAACAGTTTGAATTCTAAAAAGCTTTTCACATGCATAAATAAATTATTGAAGCCTCGAAATAAAACTACAGACATTTTGGCTCCGAATCACCTAGACTTCGCCAATGACATTGGTAATTTTTTCATTGAAAAGGTTACAAATATCCATTCTAAATTGGACAACCTTGTTGCTGTAGAAAACATTGCTGTTGTTGGAGCTGGACAGAAGATGTCCATTGTTCAGCTCGAACAATTTTCAGTGGTTACTGAGCATGATGTTAAACAAATTATAAATGAAGGTTCTAAAAAATCTTGCATATTGGATCCAATGCCAACTCAGCTTGTGATAGGCTGTCTAGATGTTTTGTTACCTGTTCTCACAAAGATTATAAATTCTTCCCTAGAATCTGGCACATTTTCATCAGACTGGAAGGAAGCTGTTGTTACTCCTTTGATCAAAAAAGATAATTTAAACCCCGCTGAATTTCAAAATTACCGGCCTATTAGTAATCTTCAGTACATTTCCAAATTAACTGAGAGGGTTGTGTTTAATCAGGTTCACAAACATATGACTGCTCATGCATTGTATCCAACTATGCAGTCTGCATACAGGAAGAATCACAGCACCGAGACAGCCTTGCTGAAAGTGAAAAATGATATTTTAATGAAAATGAATTCCCAACAGGTCACTTTGTTAGTACTTTTAGACCTTAGTGCTGCCTTTGACACCGTTGATCATGCCATTTTATTAAATCGACTTCAGTCTAGGATTGGAATATCTGGTGTCGTTTTGGATTGGTTCCGTTCATATTTAAGTGGGAGGGGTCAACGTGTTGTATTTCATGGGGCCATGTCTAACAAATGTTATGTTAATTGTGGTGATCCACAGGGATCTTGTTTGGGACCGTTGCTTTTTATTATATATTCTTCCAAATTGTTTGAAATAGCTGAACGTCATCTTCCAAATATTCACTGCTATGCAGATGATACTCAGTTGTACTTGTCATTCAATCCTTGTCGTGTCGCTAATCGGCAACAAGCTATACACACCATGGAAGAATGTATACATGATATACGTCAATGGATGATTCAGGACAGATTAATGATCAATGATTCAAAAACCGAGTTTATTGTTATTGGAACCCAGCAGCAACTGTCTAAAATACCTTTATCAAATTTAAAGGTTGGAAACGCAACCATATCTCCATCTTTACATGTACGTAATTTAGGTACCATGTTTGACTCAAAGTTATCTATGGCTAAACATATCAGCACTGTTTGTTCAGCGGGATTTTTCCATATTCATAATATCAGACGAATACGTAAATACTTAACCAGTAATAATCTAACTGTTTTAATTCATGCTTTCATAACTAGTCGTTTGGATTATTGCAATAGCTTGTTTTACGGTTTACCGAATTCACAACTTATTAAATTACAAAGAGTTCAGAATGCAGCTGCCCGACTTGTACATGGTATTCCTAGATGGAATCACATTACACCCATATTATACCAGTTACATTGGTTACCTGTTTCTTTCAGGATTCAATTTAAAATACTGCTTTTGACATTTAAAGCTCTTCATGGTATGGCACCGCAGTATCTTAGTGACTTATTATGTATCAAAGCTAATTCGAATTATTCATTGAGATCAAATAACACCATATTATTAGACTATCCCAAAGGGAGGGTAATGAATACTTTCGGACGACGGGCTTTTTGTATAGCAGCTCCTTCTTTGTGGAATTCGTTGCCAGTGACGATCCGTCAAATTTCGTCACTGGCATCTTTTAAGATTCAAGTAAAAACACATTTATTCAGAGCTGCCTTTGGAAAGTAGTAGTATTTTGGGCTGAATTCAATGGCTTGTGTTATTGTATTGTAATTGTGTAATGTATAACTGTTCTACATGTAATTAATTTAATTGTATTATAATTGTATAACGTAAGTTTTATTTATTTAATTGGTAAGCGCATTTGAACATAATTATGGAATTTGCGCTCTATAAATTATTATTATTATTATTATTATTATTAAACAAAATCCCGTAAAATCACGGGTTTTTCCCCCCTGTAAAAAAACAGATCATCACCGTACTTTAGTTTGAACGGGTTTTAAACGTAAAATCTCATGTTCTCCTACACTAATCTCATTACGCAGCAACTGACCAATCAGAACTGAGGAAATTTGTGTTCACACAAGTCATGTTATATTGCAGTGTTTCGTCCAAAAACACGTTTTCTTGACTAAAATATTTATTTATTTAAGCAATTCCACATAGGAATTTTGACTTTTTGTAAACAGAGGTGAAGAATCGCATATATCTTCTTTGGTATTCAAATATTGAAATTTTTCATCGGAAACCGTGACTTCATGATGGCAGGATAAGGCTGAATATAAAGCTAAAGCGCGACATTTTAGTGTGTAGTGTTTAGTAAATTACTGTAGCATTTGTATAATTGATATCTAGAGTAATGTACATGTATAATAAATCACGTGTATTTAGTCTGGTTCCCATTTCTGTAAATTCGTGATTACTTACACCAAATTTCGGGTGGTAATAACATGGCAATGCCGGAAATATCGGTTACATTCTCCCTGGTAATATCGGGTAAATGGGGTAATATTGGGTTGTAACAGGGAAATATTGGTCTATTATTTCCCCGATATTACCCGGTAATAACTCCCGTTATTACTCGTTACAACCCGGGTAATATCGGGTAAAATGCCCAGTGGGATTGTATGAAGCCCGGGAAGGGTTAGCAACATTCTCTTAAATTTAATAAACATGGGCGGCGATCCCGGGGGGCGGGGGACACGTCACCCCCAATATTTGTTTGTGGAGGGAACGACTATGGCAGTGTCCCCCAATATTTTGCCATGGGTCATTGACTTTTACATGCACCAGTGTGCACCAAAACACAAACATCAGCACACATTTTGAAAAATTTCCCAGGAGACACAAGAGACACCAAATACAAAATTTCCGATTACATGATCTCTTTAACAACAGTTGAACTGATTGTGCGTTCTTTCGAAAAAGTATTGGTCAGGGATGGATATGTAATCTGCAATATTTGTTGTTTGTATAAAGTTGACCTATTTTTAGCATCCCCATAGTACTTCGTACGTGGTTGATAACAATAAAACAAATTAAGCAAATACAATAAGGGTGACGTAACGGTAATTGCACAACTAGCCCGTCAAAGTTGTTATTGGTTGTGCTCTATTTTGTCTGCATCCCCCAACCTTGACGAGAAATCGCCGCCGCTGCTAATGAAACAATTGTTTTGTAAGTTTGAACAGTTTCTTAGCATAGAAAATGCAATTTTCTTAAGCAATCTAAAAGGTAGGCCTAGTATATATCATTTGCTTTCAGAAATGGATGGATTTGGGGTTTAGTATTTTATAGCACATATTATACAACGCCTGGATAAATCCCCGCCATCCGATTGGTGGATCGTCGATCACGTGCATTGAATTATTCGTCCCATCGCACGACGCGAACCCGCACCGCCAAAAAAGTTCTATCACATGGTTCTATCAAACGGTATATACGCGTTTGATAGAACTTCCCCGCCGCTACAACACGGCTGTCATTGGACTGGTTCCCGATCCCTCCGTTGTCCTTCGGACTTCAAATGTATATTACAATGTATATACATATGGGGACCGGGAACCTGTCTAGGCTGTCATTCACACACAATGGCGGACGGTGTTTCCGAACCGCGGTTTGTTTTCCTAACATACGACGAAATATTGCAACTCGTAGGCGATGCTGACACTGCTAAGAGGAATTTGCAAGACACGCAGGAACAACAATTAAAGCTTTAACTGATTCGGAACTGGACCACTTTTTGTTGCGGTTTTATGTGGGACTGAGAAGGTAAACGGCACGTTGTACACCAAGAAATTTATGCATGCAATCTGTCGGATTTATTCAGGCGTTGTATCAAACAAATAATGAAAGTTTCACATTTGTGCAATGGTAAGAATAATTCATTCGGTGACAGATGGGATGTCCCATTCCACTCGGCTTCGCCTCGTGGAATGGAACATTCAATCTGTCACCTCATGAAATTATTCTTACCATCGCACTCATGGTAATCGTTACCTTTAGGACACCTTTTGTTTTTACGAGCTCCATTCAAAACTTACTTTTGCAGATGACTTTACAGTACCAAAGTGACTTTTGCAGGCTAAAGCAGTTTTTTTCTTCAGATTAACTCATGTTTGTTGTAATTTTGAAATGCACTTTCAAAGAAAATGTGACTTTCCTACCTTTGTTTGCAGTCCGAGACGTTGCCGTTTTACCCAATAATTTCCCTCAAACCAAAACCCTGCCCTCTTTCCACAAAATTAAGCTTGCTCATATTCAACATATCTTAGCGAACTATTTAGATAATTTTAAGGTTTTGCACGTTCACTGTGCATCGTGGTGATCGCCACTTTTATTTTCATGTTGCGTTTTGTAATTTTTCCCCAAAATGTCCCTAAAAAAAATCAAAGCCCTGCTCTATCCATGACAATCCTGTTGGAATTAAATGTTGCAAACTAATTTTAGTTTGGTAAAATCAATAATCCAAAACTAAGTGACTTTTGTTAACTAAACAATCGCCATACGCAGAATGAACAACAAACATCATAGACAAATACCATAAACCCAAGAACCACTTGACTGTAAAAGAACAAAGTTTTGTTGTTTTGTTTTTTGTTTTGTTTTTCTATGTAATCTCATGGAAGTTTTCAGTGTTTTGTATAACATATGTATTTTTATACATGTGTGTGAAATACGCATTAAACAAAGTATTTTTTCAATCATATATCAGAATAAAAACAGCTAAGGTATAAACCCATAGGAATGTAACGGTGCAGTGTATAACCAGTGTTTTTCCATCTTCCTTCATGGCGTATGCCGTCAACGATAGTGTCAAAGAATATGCAAGGTCCACTTTAATGAACACACCATTCCTTTATTAGAAATACACAACCTTTTGTGTCTTATCAATATCAATGTCTTTCAACAACATGTTTTTATGTATAAATTTGTAAATCACCTAGCCCTAGAAACTGCGAAACTGCACAACAGGTCTATGCTAAAAATTGAGGTTAAAAACTGCAAGAATATTCTTGGCATCATCTCTGCCAACAGTTCAACAATCCATCTTTCCCGAAGGGTAGAAATATTCCTCGAAAAATGTCAAGAAAAGGAGATATTCCCGGCAGAGATGATGCCAAGAATATTCTTGCAGGTAAACTGATTTTTTTAACCTCAATTTCTAGCATAGACCTGCTGTGCACTTTCGTGCGTTGGACGCCATATCATGGCGTCCTTTATAGGGCTATAAATCACCAACTTCCCGAATCGTCACACAACTTTTTTAATCTAATAGATCCATACATACTTGTGATACTAGGTCTGTACACATACCTCAAGCTAGAACAACTTTTTTCAACATACCATTTTTGTTCCTCTGGTCCAAAAAACTGGAACCATCTTCCATCGTCTGTAACTAATTACCCTTCAATTGACACATTTAAATGTACACTAAAACATTCATACTCAACTCCCAGAGTACTTAATCTCTTATTTGTTAAGTTACAATGGTTTAGCCGTTATTGATCTGTGACCCATGTTATTCATTGTCGAGTAAATATTAATTATGTCTTTGTTCACTTTTAAAAAAATATTTATTATGTTTAACATTCATGTAAATTGTATACATTTCATTGTTGTAACTGCTATTCATAAGATGAAATTTTTGCGTCGGGATGATGTACATTCAATATTGGGTTTTGCCCTTCGCCGACGTAAACACTGTATACTCGGTGTTGTCCCGAGAGATTATTTGGAAAAAATCACTCGGGTGGGACTCGGTTGTAACTACTACTAAATCTTTAATCGGCGTTGTTTTGTCTTGTTCTGTTCTGTTCTGTTTTGTTTTGTTTGCCACATCCACCACATGCTTCAGCTTTTTAGGATGACGCCTTCATGCCCGTTTTAATGTATATGCAATATTCAATATGACTAAGAGTGTGGAAACAAATGTTTTCTTGAACTGAAATTGAATTTAATTGGAATTGAAATAGCGCTCTGTTAACAAGTCCTGTCAGACTGGACGGCGACCACCCGCGACCTTACGGCGACCAGAAAATGTACAAGGTCGCCGGCAAACGTGAACACAATGCGAGAAAAAGTTACAACAAATTAGAAACTTGAAAAAAGCTGCGCTCTTACCGCGACCTGTGCGATCATACCGCGTTCTCACGACGCGCTCGCCACGACCTCTCCGCGCTTATGGCGTTTCTAGTGAGATCTATGGGCTTGGCAACGGCGATCACCGGCGATCCCGCGGCGCTCTCACCACGCTCATGGGGTTCTTACCACGCGTCTTCTACGTGTATCGCGACTGCACGGCGACCTCAGGGCGTTTCTACCACGTTCTCACGTCGACCAAGTTCTGGATATCTTCTGCCATGATGATTAACACGACATACAGCGATGAAGACGACAGACACACTGATGTATGAAACGCCAGTTTTTATAGCAGGTCGCACATGAAAAGCATGGTCGCCATAGGAGCGTAGTGCAAGCTTGGTAAACCACGCCATGGTCGTATTAAGAACTCCATAAACGCAGTGGGAACCCCATAGGAACGCCACAGGCGCACTGGGCCTGGGAGCCACGAGGACGTGGTGCAATCGCGCAACAGTGGTGAAATAATCGTAACATCGCCCTGACAACGCCATACGGACTCCGAACGCGTGGTGGGGTCGTGGCAGACACGCGAGGGTCGTGGTGAGGACGCCATGAAGTCGCCGTTGCAAATGTTACCATTTTCGCAGCGTCTTTGCCACGCGTGTACTGCGCGTGTACTACGTTCATGGAGATGTTATATACGACGCTTGTCTCACGACCTTCGCGACCCCACCGCATTCTCACCGCGTTCCAGGTCAGATCGCAGAACCTTGGCGTTTGTTTTGAACATGCTCAAAACAAACGCCGTGACTCGGCGATCATTGGCGACCATGGCGACCACAGCACGATGTCTGGCGTTTCCACCACGCTTATACCACGCTTATGGCGACCTTGACGCGCTCTGGGCCCATTTTCCGTCGCCGTAGCATGCAGCGCAGTAAGGACGCCACCCCGGTCTGACGGACTTATTAAATTGTTGGCTTTATGAAACTTGCTGGTCGGCATTACGACTGAGTCTATATACTATAGGTACGGCGATTGCGTAGTGTAGGGCCCCCTTTAGTTTTGATCAAATTATAGTCACTTTTTTTTTCATTCCCGGCCTTTTTCAACCTGAAGCAGACTTCTCTTAATTCTATCGACATCTTTTTTTTTGTAATCTGGAACAGCGGTAGATAATGCAATTATATACGCGCTTTACGGCAGTTGCCATGCGAATCAACGCGGTTTGGCATATGTTTACTGTGCGTCGCGGTGATCGCCATCATTATTTTCGCGTTGCGTTTTGTTGTCTTCATCGTCGCTTTACCCCAAATTTCCCTCGAAAACTAATACCCTGCCCTTAATCTACGGCATACCTGTTGATTTGTTATGTCGCTAACTAGTTTGGCAATTCCAAACAAGGCCCTACACTACACAATCGGGGCGGACTAGGCCATGTACAATGTATACCCCCAGACTGACCTATACGCGATATTTTTTACCTCAATATATTTGGAACTTGATGGTCCTCTTTTACTGGGGGGCGTTGCGACTTGTACATTATGAGGGTTGGCGATTTGGCGTCCCCCCTCTCGGCTTGCATATGGTAAATATGCTTTATGGCAACCACACACATTGTAGGCCTGTCCAGCAATCAGTGATGTAGTCGAGACCATCACAAGACCAGACAAGACCAGGCACAAGACCATTCACAAGACCAGCTTGTTACAGGCACAAGTAACAGACTTAAACCATGACAAAGGAATGCATTTGTTGCAGTTTATTTTAATAGCTTGAAATAATACGACTTGAATAAGACCGAAAGTCTTGTGTTGGTCTTGCAGGGTCTACATACGGTAATATATTCGTGTCTTCCAGCAATACGCCTTCCTAATTTTCCCAGAATATTATTTTTGATTTTCCACCCACTTCTAAAGCTGAACATTTCTTCGTTTTCTCTTCACACTGGCAGTTTTCCTCGGGTTTGCGATCTAAAGTATATGCATTTTTGAGGAATCGTTGGTTTCAGTAGCAGAATTTTGCAATTTTGCCTTTTCTTAATTTAAGGCTGCCTAAATTGGCTATCGATAATACCTATAGTCTGTTATTTATGTCGGGAACACGCGGCCCACGGAAAAATAAAAGAAACCTTACCTCAACTTTGGCAGTTCCAGGCGATGTGGTACCGGTACCGTTTATGGCAGACGTGCGGCAGAACGACACAAAAATGTTGTGCAGTGAAATTAACATGCAGCTGCGTTGTCAAGGCCGCCGCGCGCGCAGCATAACACTGAACAAAAAACTAGGGCGTGAACGTATAAGGCTACGTCCGAATCGCTTGTCTATGGCTATTGTCTAGGTGTTCGTCCATTACAACTACGCGTGACGTAGCCGTAGCTGTAGCTCTAGACGCCCATTTCGGACACGGCCTTATTGTAATGCTTTACACAGCGTTACCTCATTTGCATTTGTAAGGTTGACCTGTGTCATCCGACCATGATTATGATCATGACCATGAGAATATCCGACTCCTCTGCCCTATTATTGGTTAAACCCTCTGACGTGACCGGCCACTCTTTAATAATCGATTCATCCGGTCGTATTATTTTCAACAAAAGTATATAGGCGAAGTGCTGCTGTGCGCAATGAAAACAGTGACGTCAAACGTCAATAAAGAGCCGGGCACGGAATTTACCGCCTGGGCGCGGCGATTATCTGAATAATGCATTTTATGCTGCCATTCTTGTTTTTGTATACATTTGCAGCACACGATGGTCGACCGACAATCGTTGGAAATAAGAGTACCGAGTGATGACGTCAATCAATGCAATGTTTGGAACCAGAATACATTCTAAACTGCATGTGTTTGGAACCAGTTGCCGCGGCAACTGACGTCAGACTTCGGTACTAGTCTAGTTCCATGACATGATAGTTCCCTATAGGGTCAGGGAACCAGAGTACAAGAACATTTTTTTTTTTTTTTTTCACAGCATGCACACAAAACTTTAAACAGGTCAGTGTTACAGTGTTGCTATAAAATACTGTAGGCCTACCCCCCCCCCCCCCCAAGTCCATTAACTTCTGAAAATTACAGCAAAAACAAATGTCGTATAGGACTACACCTTTAAAATGTAAACCTGATCATTGACAGTTACAACATTATGGACGTGTTTAATGCACTGTGGGCCTATAAAGCTATACAAGTATACAACTGATCAAATCCAAGGAAGCATGGGGCACTTTTTATAAGCTTAAACTTCTGCATAAGTGCCTGACAAAACATAGGGGAAACGTGAGGGAAAACAATGTGTTACGGTACGACTCGAACACGAATTGGCAAAATGTGCTTCGCCTCGTGGAATGGAACATTCAATCTGTCACCTCATGAAATTATTCTTACCATCGCACTCATGGTAATCGTTACCTTTAGGACACATTTTGTTTTTACGAGTTCCATTCAAAACTGACTTTTGCAGATGACTTTACAGTACCAAAGTGACTTTTGCAGGCTAAAGCAGTTTTTTTCTTCAGATTAACTCATGTTTGTTGTAATTTTGAAATGCACTTTCAAAGAAAATGTGACTTTCCTACCTTTGTTTGCAGTCCGAGACGTTGCCGTTTTACCCCATAATTTCCCTCAAATCAAAACCCTACCCTCTTTCCACAAAATTAAGCTTGCTCATATTCAACATGATATCTTAGCGAACTATTTAGATAATTTTAAGGTTTTGCACGTTCACTGTGCATCGTGGTGATCGTCACTTTTATTTTCATGTTGCGTTGTCATTTTTCCCCAAAATGTCCCTAAAAAAACCAAAGCCCTGCTTTATCCATGACAATCCTGTTGGAATTAAATGTTGCAAACTAATTTTAGTTTGGTAAAATCAATAATCCAAAACTAAGTGACTTTTGTTAACTAAACAATCGCCATACGCAGAATGAACAACAAACATCATAGACAAATACCATAAACCCAAGAACCACTTGACTGTAAAAGAACAAAGTTTTGTTGTTTTGTTTTTTGTTTTGTTTTTTGTTTTGTTTTTCTATGTAATCTCATGGAAGTTTTCAGTGTTTTGTATAACATATGTATTTTTATACATGTGTGTGAAATACGCATTAAACAAAGTATTTTTTCAATCATATATCAGAATAAAAACAGCTAAGGTATAAACCCATAGGAATGTAACGGTGCAGTGTATAACCAGTGTTTTTCCATCTTCCTTCATGGCGTATGCCGTCAACGATAGTGTCAAAGAATATGCAAGGTCCACTTTAATGAACACACCATTCCTTTATTAGAAATACACAACCTTTTGTGTCTTATCAATATCAATGTCTTTCAACAACATGTTTTTATGTATAAATTTGTAAATCACCTAGCCCTAGAAACTGCGAAACTGCACAACAGGTCTATGCTAAAAATTGAGGTTAAAAACTGCAAGAATATTCTTGGCATCATCTCTGCCAACAGTTCAACAATCCATCTTTCTCGAAGGGTAGAAATATTCCTCGAAAAATGTCAAGAAAAGGAGATATTTCCGGCAGAGATGATGCCAAGAATATTCTTGCAGGTAAACTGATTTTTTTAACCTCAATTTCTAGCATAGACCTGCTGTGCACTTTCGTGCGCTGGACGCCATATCATGGCGTCCTTTATAGGGCTATAAATCACCAACTTCCCGAATCGTCACACAACTTTTTTAATCTAATAGATCCATACATACTTGTGATACTAGGTCTGTACACATACCTCAAGCTAGAACAACTTTTTTCAACATACCATTTTTGTTCCTCTGGTCCAAAAAACTGGAACCATCTTCCATCGTCTGTAACTAATTACCCTTCAATTGACACATTTAAATGTACACTAAAAACATTCATACTCAACTCCCAGAGTACTTAATTTCTTATTTGTTAAGTTACAATGGTTTAGCCGTTATTGATCTGTGACCCATGTTATTCATTGTCGAGTAAATATTAATTATGTCTTTGTTCACTTTTAAAAAAATATTTATTATGTTTAACCATTCATGTAAATTGTATACATTTCATTGTTGTAACTGCTATTCATAAGATGAAATTTTTGCGTCGGGATGATGTACATTCAATATTGGGTTTTGCCCTTCGCCGACGTATTTCATAAACACTGTATACTCGGTGTTGTCCCGAGAGATTATTTGGAAAAAAATCACTCGGGTGGGACTCGGTTGTAACTACTACTAAATCTTTAATCGGCGTTGTTTTGTCTTGTTCTGTTCTGTTCTGTTCTGTTTTGTTTGCCACATCCACCACATGCTTCAGCTTTTTAGGATGACGCCTTCATGCCCGTTTTAATGTATATGCAATATTCAATATGACTAAGAGTGTGGAAACAAATGTTTTCTTGAACTGAAATTGAATTTAATTGGAATTGAAATAGCGCTCTGTTAACAAGTCCCGTCAGACTGGACGGAGACCATCCGCGACCTTACGGCGACCAGAAAATGTACAAGGTCGCCGGCAAACGTGAACACAATGCGAGAAAAAGTTACAAAAAATTAGAAACTTGAAAAAAGCTGCGCTCTTACCGCGACCTGTGCGATCATACCGCGTTCTCACGACGCGCTCGCCACGACCTCTCCGCGCTTATGGCGTTTCTAGTGAGATCTATGGGCTTGGCAACGGCGATCACCGGCGATCCCGCGGCGCTCTCACCACGCTCATGGGGTTCTTACCACGCGTCTTCTACGTGTATCGCGACTGCACGGCGACCTCAGGGCGTTTCTACCACGTTCTCACGTCGACCAAGTTCTGGATATCTTCTGCCATGATGATTAACACGACATACAGCGATGAAGACGACAGACACACTGATGTATGAACTTTGAAACGCCAGTTTTTATAGCAGGTCGCACATGAAAAGCATGGTCGCCATAGGAGCGTAGTGCAAGCTTGGTAAACCACGCCATGGTCGTATTAAGAACTCTATAAACGCAGTGGGAACCCCATAAGAACGCCATAGGCGCACTGGGAGCCATGAGGACGTGGTGCAATCGCGCAACAGTGGTGAAATAATCGTAACATCGCCCTGACAACGCCATAAGGACTCCGAACGCGTGGTGTGGTCGTGGCAGACACGCGAGGGTCGTGGTGAGGACGCCATGAAGTCGCCGTTGCAAATGTTACCATTTTCGCAGCGTCTTTGCCACGCGTGTACTGCGCGTGTACTACGTTCATGGAGATGTTACGACGCTTGTCTCACGACCTTCGCGACCCCACCGCGTTCTCACCGCGTTCCAGGTCAGATCACAGAACCTTGGCGTTTGTTTTGAACATGCTCAAAACAAACGCCGTGACTCGGCGATCATTGGCGACCATGGCGACCACAGCACGATGTCTGGCGTTTCCACCACGCTTATAAATACCACGCTCATGGCGACCTTGACGCGCTCTGGGCCCATTTTCCGTCGCCGTAGCAGCGCAGTAAGGACGCCACCCCGGTCTGATGGGCTTATTCAATTGTTGGCTTTATGAAACTTGCTGGTCGTCATTACGACTGAGTCTATATACTATATGTACGGCGATTGCGTAGTGTAGGGCCCCCTTTAGTTTTGATCAAATTATAGTCACTTTTTTTTCATTCCCGGCCTTTTTCAACCTGAAGCAGACTTCTCTTAATTCTATCGACATCTTTTTTTTTGTAATCTGGAACAGCGGTAGATAATGCAATTATATACGCGCTTTACTGCAGTTGCCATGCGAATCAACGCGGTTTGGCATATGTTTACTGTGCGTCGCGGTGATCGCCATCATTATTTTCGCGTTGCGTTTTGTTGTCTTCATCGTCGCTTTACCCCAAATTTCCCTCGAAAACTAATACCCTGCCCTTAATCTACGGCATACCTGTTGATTTGTTATGTCGCTAACTAGTTTGGCAATTCCAAACAATTAAGGCCCTACACTACACAATCGGGGCGGACTAGGCCATGTACAATGTATACCCCCAGACTGACCTATACGCGATATTTTTTACCTCAATATATTTGGAACTTGATGGTCCTCTTTTACTGGGGGGCGTTGCGACTTGTACATTGTTGGCGATTTGGCGTCCCCCCTCTCGGCTTGCATATGGTAAATATGCTTTATGGCAACCACACACATTGTAGGCCTGTCCAGCAATCAGTGATGTAGTCGAGACCATCACAAGACCAGACAAGACCAGGCACAAGACCATTCACAAGACCAGCTTGTTACAGGCACAAGTAACAGACTTAAACCATGACAAAGGAATGCATTTGTTGCAGTTTATTTTAATAGCTTGAAATAATACGACTTGAATAAGACCGAAAGTCTTGTGTTGGTCTTGCAGGGTCTACATACGGTAATATATTCGTGTCTTCCAGCAATACGCCTTCCTAATTTTCCCAGAATATTATTTTTGATTTTCCACCCACTTCTAAAGCTGAACATTTCTTCGTCTTCTCTTCACACTGGCAGTTTTCCTCGGGTTTGCGATCTAAAGTATATGCATTTTTGAGGAATCGTTGGTTTCAGTAGCAGAATTTTGCAATTTTGCCTTTTCTTAATTTAAGGCTGCCTAAATTGGCTATCGATAATACCTATAGTCTGTTATTTATGTCGGGAACACGCGGCCCACGGAAAAATAAAAGAAACCTTACCTCAACTTTGGCAGTTCCAGGCGATGTGGTACCGGTACCGTTTATGGCAGACGTGCGGCAGAACGACACAAAAATGTTGTGCAGTGAAATTAACATGCAGCTGCGTTGTCAAGGCCGCCGCGCGCGCAGCATAACACTGAACAAAAAACTAGGGCGTGAACGTATTGTAATGCTTTACACAGCGTTACCTCATTTGCATTTGTAAGGTTGACCTGTGTCATCCGACCATGATTATGATCATGACCATGAGAATATCCGACTCCTCTGCCCTATTATTGGTTAAACCCTCTGACGTGACCGGCCACTCTTTAATAATCGATTCATCCGGTCGTATTATTTTCAACAAAAGTAGGCGAAGTGCTGCTGTGCGCAATGAAAACAGTGACGTCAAACGTCAATAAAGAGCCGGGCACGGAATTTACCGCCTGGGCGCGGCGATTATCTGAATAATGCATTTTATGCTGCCATTCTTGTTTTTGTATACATTTGCAGCACACGATGGTCGACCGACAATCGTTGGAAATAAGAGTACCGAGTGATGACGTCAATCAATGCAATGTTTGGAACCAGAATACATTCTAAACTGCATGTGTTTGGAACCAGTTGCCGCGGCAACTGACGTCAGACTTCGGTACTAGTCTAGTTCCATGACATGATAGTTCCCTATAGGGTCAGGGAACCAGAGTACAAGAACATTTTTTTGTTTTTTTTTTCACAGCATGCACACAAAACTTTAAACAGGTCAGTGTTACAGTGTTGCTATAAAATACTGTAGGCCTACCCCCCCCCCCCCCCCCCAAGTCCATTAACTTCTGAAAATTACAGCAAAAACAAATGTCGTATAGGACTACACCTTTAAAATGTAAACCTGATCATTGACAGTTACAACATTATGGACGTGTTTAATGCACTGTGGGCCTATAAAGCTATACAAGTATACAACTGATCAAATCCAAGGAAGCATGGGGCACTTTTTATAAGCTTAAACTTCTGCATAAGTGCCTGACAAAACATAGGGGAAACGTGAGGGAAAACAATGTGTTACGGTACGACTCGAACACGAATTGGCAAAATGTGCTTCGCCTCGTGGAATGGAACATTCAATCTGTCACCTCATGAAATTATTCTTACCATCGCACTCATGGTAATCGTTACCTTTAGGACACATTTTGTTTTTACGAGTTCCATTCAAAACTGACTTTTGCAGATGACTTTACAGTACCAAAGTGACTTTTGCAGGCTAAAGCAGTTTTTTTCTTCAGATTAACTCATGTTTGTTGTAATTTTGAAATGCACTTTCAAAGAAAATGTGACTTTCCTACCTTTGTTTGCAGTCCGAGACGTTGCCGTTTTACCCCATAATTTCCCTCAAATCAAAACCCTACCCTCTTTCCACAAAATTAAGCTTGCTCATATTCAACATGATATCTTAGCGAACTATTTAGATAATTTTAAGGTTTTGCACGTTCACTGTGCATCGTGGTGATCGCCACTTTTATTTTCATGTTGCGTTGTCATTTTTCCCCAAAATGTCCCTAAAAAAACCAAAGCCCTGCTTTATCCATGACAATCCTGTTGGAATTAAATGTTGCAAACTAATTTTAGTTTGGTAAAATCAATAATCCAAAACTAAGTGACTTTTGTTAACTAAACAATCGCCATACGCAGAATGAACAACAAACATCATAGACAAATACCATAAACCCAAGAACCACTTGACTGTAAAAGAACAAAGTTTTGTTGTTTTGTTTTTTGTTTTGTTTTTTGTTTTGTTTTTCTATGTAATCTCATGGAAGTTTTCAGTGTTTTGTATAACATATGTATTTTTATACATGTGTGTGAAATACGCATTAAACAAAGTATTTTTTCAATCATATATCAGAATAAAAACAGCTAAGGTATAAACCCATAGGAATGTAACGGTGCAGTGTATAACCAGTGTTTTTCCATCTTCCTTCATGGCGTATGCCGTCAACGATAGTGTCAAGGAATATGCAAGGTCCACTTTAATGAACACACCATTCCTTTATTAGAAATACACAACCTTTTGTGTCTTATCAATATCAATGTCTTTCAACAACATGTTTTTATGTATAAATTTGTAAATCACCTAGCCCTAGAAACTGCGAAACTGCACAACAGGTCTATGCTAAAAATTGAGGTTAAAAACTGCAAGAATATTCTTGGCATCATCTCTGCCAACAGTTCAACAATCCATCTTTCTCGAAGGGTAGAAATATTCCTCGAAAAATGTCAAGAAAAGGAGATATTTCCGGCAGAGATGATGCCAAGAATATTCTTGCAGGTAAACTGATTTTTTTAACCTCAATTTCTAGCATAGACCTGCTGTGCACTTTCGTGCGCTGGACGCCATATCATGGCGTCCTTTATAGGGCTATAAATCACCAACTTCCCGAATCGTCACACAACTTTTTTAATCTAATAGATCCATACATACTTGTGATACTAGGTCTGTACACATACCTCAAGCTAGAACAACTTTTTTCAACATACCATTTTTGTTCCTCTGGTCCAAAAAACTGGAACCATCTTCCATCGTCTGTAACTAATTACCCTTCAATTGACACATTTAAATGTACACTAAAAACATTCATACTCAACTCCCAGAGTACTTAATTTCTTATTTGTTAAGTTACAATGGTTTAGCCGTTATTGATCTGTGACCCATGTTATTCATTGTCGAGTAAATATTAATTATGTCTTTGTTCACTTTAAAAAAATATTTATTATGTTTAACCATTCATGTAAATTGTATACATTTCATTGTTGTAACTGCTATTCATAAGATGAAATTTTTGCGTCGGGATGATGTACATTCAATATTGGGTTTTGCCCTTCGCCGACGTATTTCATAAACACTGTATACTCGGTGTTGTCCCGAGAGATTATTTGGAAAAAAATCACTCGGGTGGGACTCGGTTGTAACTACTACTAAATCTTTAATCGGCGTTGTTTTGTCTTGTTCTGTTCTGTTCTGTTCTGTTTTGTTTGCCACATCCACCACATGCTTCAGCTTTTTAGGATGACGCCTTCATGCCCGTTTTAATGTATATGCAATATTCAATATGACTAAGAGTGTGGAAACAAATGTTTTCTTGAACTGAAATTGAATTTAATTGGAATTGAAATAGCGCTCTGTTAACAAGTCCCGTCAGACTGGACGGAGACCATCCGCGACCTTACGGCGACCAGAAAATGTACAAGGTCGCCGGCAAACGTGAACACAATGCGAGAAAAAGTTACAAAAAAATTAGAAACTTGAAAAAAGCTGCGCTCTTACCGCGACCTGTGCGATCATACCGCGTTCTCACGACGCGCTCGCCACGACCTCTCCGCGCTTATGGCGTTTCTAGTGAGATCTATGGGCTTGGCAACGGCGATCACCGGCGATCCCGCGGCGCTCTCACCACGCTCATGGGGTTCTTACCACGCGTCTTCTACGTGTATCGCGACTGCACGGCGACCTCAGGGCGTTTCTACCACGTTCTCACGTCGACCAAGTTCTGGATATCTTCTGCCATGATGATTAACACGACATACAGCGATGAAGACGACAGACACACTGATGTATGAACTTTGAAACGCCAGTTTTTATAGCAGGTCGCACATGAAAAGCATGGTCGCCATAGGAGCGTAGTGCAAGCTTGGTAAACCACGCCATGGTCGTATTAAGAACTCTATAAACGCAGTGGGAACCCCATAAGAACGCCATAGGCGCACTGGGAGCCATGAGGACGTGGTGCAATCGCGCAACAGTGGTGAAATAATCGTAACATCGCCCTGACAACGCCATAAGGACTCCGAACGCGTGGTGTGGTCGTGGCAGACACGCGAGGGTCGTGGTGAGGACGCCATGAAGTCGCCGTTGCAAATGTTACCATTTTCGCAGCGTCTTTGCCACGCGTGTACTGCGCGTGTACTACGTTCATGGAGATGTTACGACGCTTGTCTCACGACCTTCGCGACCCCACCGCGTTCTCACCGCGTTCCAGGTCAGATCACAGAACCTTGGCGTTTGTTTTGAACATGCTCAAAACAAACGCCGTGACTCGGCGATCATTGGCGACCATGGCGACCACAGCACGATGTCTGGCGTTTCCACCACGCTTATAAATACCACGCTCATGGCGACCTTGACGCGCTCTGGGCCCATTTTCCGTCGCCGTAGCAGCGCAGTAAGGACGCCACCCCGGTCTGACGGGCTTATTCAATTGTTGGCTTTATGAAACTTGCTGGTCGGCATTACGACTGAGTCTATATACTATATGTACGGCGATTGCGTAGTGTATGGCATGTCAAACGTTGCAATATTCGATAATCTACGTATTTGTGTGCGATGTTCAAATATATATGTGCGATGTTTGTCATTATGTGCGATGTTCAAATATATATGTTCGATGTTTGTCATTATATGTGCGATGTTCCAATTTATATGTGCGATGTTCCAATTTATATGTGCGATGTTCCAATTTATATGTGCGATGTTCAAATATATATGCGATGTTTTGTCATATATGTGCGATGTTTGTCATTATATATGCGATGTTCAAATGTATGTGTGCGATGTTTGTTATTATATGTACGATGTTCAAATGTATATGCGATGTTTGTCATATATGTGCAATGTTCAAATATATATGTGCGATGTTCAAATTTATATGTGCGATGTTTGTCATATATGTTCGATGTTCAAATAATATGTGCGATGTTTTTCAATTTATATTCGAAAACGGAATTGTGGGATATAGTATGGTTTCCAGACCGAAATAGTATGAATATTCCTAATAAGTTACATCAGGGACCAGACTACTTAGGACGGTCTATCTGTTGCACTGACCTGGCTGAAGCTAGCCCACGATTCAGCCCGCGATTCGCAATAGGGCCCGCGATTCGCCTGATCAGAGCAGCCGCATATTGAAAACTAGAATCCATTCGACAAAAGGAGTTTTTCTTAATAGAAACGCTGGATTCAGGCAACGAATTTTCGAGAAATGTCAAGAAATTACGTACCAATTTGTGCATGAAATTTCAGAATAGGTATGAGCAAAGCTGAACATATTATACTTAACATTGTTTATGGGTATTTTTTATGAAATAATTAGTCGTTACGCGAGGGCCCATTTCAAAGGGTTCTCTACATCAATTCCTTTCGGCTCAGCACAATAGCTTCTGTTTGAAAGAAAGTGTACCACACATGTTTTTAAAAATTCATATTTTTCTTTCATATTCATAATTGCCACCTTCCTGGGCACACTTAATTTCAGCAAGAGCTTATTGCAAGAATGGCTTCTGTTCCAATTAGCCGCTTAAAGACGGATCATTTTCATGAATATCTGGAAATGCGGTATTCGGAGTTTCGTGTGAAATGCCGTCTTTGAAAGAATGTGTACCACACATATTTTGAAAACTTCATATTTTTCTTTCATATTCATAATTACTACCTTCCCGGGCACACTTAATTTCAGCAAGGGCCTATTCCAAGAATGGCTTCTGTTCCAATTAGCCGCTTAAAGACGGATCATTTTCATGAATATCTGGAAATGCGGTATTCGGAGTTTCGTGTGAAATGCCGTCTTTGAAAGAAAGTGTACCACACATATTTTGAAAACTTCATATTTTTCTTTCATATTCATAATTACCACCTTCCCGGGCACACTGAATTTCAGCAAGGGCCTATTCCAAGAATGGATTCTGTTCCAATTAGCCGCTTAAAGACGGACCATTTTAAGGAATATTTGGAAATGCGGTATTCGGAGTTTCGTGTGAAATGCCGTCTTTGAGAGAAAGTACCCGGGAAGGTGGGAATTATGAATATGAAAGAAAAATATGAATTTTTAAAAACATGTGCGGTACACTTTCTTTCAAACAGAAGCTATTGTGCTGAGCCGAAAGGAATTGATGTAGAGAACCCTTTGAAATGGGCCTTCGCGAAACGACTAATTAATTCATTAAAAAAGACCCATAAAACAATGTTAAGTATAATATGTACAGCTTTGCTCATACCTATTCTGAAATTTCATGCACAAATTGGTATGTATTTTCTTGACATTTTCTAAAAAATTCGTTGCCTGAATCCAGCGATTTCATTAAGAAAAACTCCTTTTGTCGAATGGATTCTAGTTTTCAATATGCGGCTGCTCTGATCGGGCGAATCACGGGCCCTATTGCGAATCGCGGGCTGAATCGCGGGCTAGCTTCAGCCAGGTCAGTGCAACAGATAGACCGTCCTAAGTAGTCTGGTCCCTGATGTAACTTATTAGGAATATTCATACTATTTCGGTCTGGAAACCATACTATATCCCACAATTCCGTTTTCGAATATAAATTGAAAAACATCGCACATATTATTTGAACATCGAACATCACACACATACATTTGAACATCGCTAATGACAAACATCGCACATATATGACAAAACATCGCATATATATTTGAACATCGCACATATAAATTGGAACATCGCACATATAAATTGGAACATCGCACATATAAATTGGAACATCGCACATATAATGACAAACATCGAACATATATATTTGAACATCGCACATAATGACAAACATCGCACATATATATTTGAACATCGCAAAAAATACGTAGATTATCGAATATTGCAACGTTTGACATGCCATAGTAGTGTAGGGCCCCCTTTAGTTTTGATCAAATTATAGTCACTTTTTTTTCATTCCCGGCCTTTTTCAACCTGAAGCAGACTTCTCTTAATTCTATCGACATCTTTTTTTTTGTAATCTGGAACAGCGGTAGATAATGCAATTATATACGCGCTTTACTGCAGTTGCCATGCGAATCAACGCGGTTTGGCATATGTTTACTGTGCGTCGCGGTGATCGCCATCATTATTTTCGCGTTGCGTTTTGTTGTCTTCATCGTCGCTTTACCCCAAATTTCCCTCGAAAACTAATACCCTGCCCTTAATCTACGGCATACCTGTTGATTTGTTATGTCGCTAACTAGTTTGGCAATTCCAAACAATTAAGGCCCTACACTACACAATCGGGGCGGACTAGGCCATGTACAATGTATACCCCCAGACTGACCTATACGCGATATTTTTTACCTCAATATATTTGGAACTTGATGGTCCTCTTTTACTGGGGGGCGTTGCGACTTGTACATTATGAGGGTTGGCGATTTGGCGTCCCCCCTCTCGGCTTGCATATGGTAAATATGCTTTATGACAACCACACACATTGTAGGCCTGTCCAGCAATCAGTGATGTAGTCGAGACCATCACAAGACCAGACAAGACCAAGCACAAGACCATTCACAAGACCAGCTTGTTACAGGCACAACCCTTACAAAAATTGGGTTTCCCATGGGTTTCCCATGGGACACCATGGGAAACCCTTGGGGACTGATGGGGAAGTCATGGTGGTCTCTGTAAACACCATGGTGGTGCATATAAACACCATACAGAAATTTTAAGACACCATGGGTTTCCCATGGGACCCCATGGGAAACACATGGGACAGATGGGGAAGTCATGGTGGTCCCTGTAAAACACCATGGAGAAATTTTAAGACAGCATGGGTTTCCCATGGGGCCCATGGGAAACCCATATGAACTTATGAGGAAGTCATGGTGTCTCTGCAAAACACCATGGAGAAAATTTTAAGACACCGTGGGTTTCCCATGGGGTCTCATGGGAAACACATGGGGACTGATGGGGAAGTCATGGTGGTTCCTGTAAACACTATTGTGGTGCATGTGATGAACACCATTGAGGAATTTTTGGATATATGGGAATGCCATATGGTGACAAACTGACCACCATGGGAACACCATGGTTTCATGGAAATCACCATGGTGACAACTTATCACCAAGAAACACCATTCGGTCAATAATCATATGGTGGGTAATTGAATTGATGTTAATTATCAGATGCAATTGACACGAGAAAAATCAACAATTGATAAAAATGTTAAAAATCTGATTACAAAAATGAATTCGTGGGAAATTACCCACGGGGGCATGGGAAATTTCCCACGGGGGGGCATGGGAAATTACCCACGGGGGGCATGGGAAATTACCCACGCGGGGCATGGGAAATTACCCACGCGGTGCATGGGAAATTACCCACGGGGGGCATGGGAAATTACCCACGGGGGCATGGGAAATTACCCACGGGGGGCATGGGAAATTATACCCACGGGGGGCATGGGAAATTACCCACGGGGGGCATGAGAAATTACCCACGGGGGGCATGGTAAATTACCCACGGGGGGCATGCGAAATTACCCACGTGGGCATGGGAAATTACCAACTGGGGACATGGGAAATTGCCCACTGGGGGCATGGGAAATTACCCAAGGGGGCATGGGAAATTACCCACGGGGGCATGGGAAATTTCCCACGGGGGCATGGGAAATTACCCACGCGGGGCATGGGAAATTCCCCATGGGAATTAAAAATCGATAAAAATGTAAAAAATCTGATTTAAAAAATGAATTATCTCAGTGTCAATGTGCCATAAGTAATATTACCCGCACACGATGAAAACAAGTATAAAACTTCTAATTAACCATTCAGTCTTCACATGACAATTTCTGACTTAAAACAATTAGGCCTAAGTCTAAGCATGGAGGTATTATACCTCCATGGTCTAAGTTATAACATAGAGCAAGGTTATAACGTACAGACCCGCGAGTCGAGTTTCAATCGTTATTGCATCATAACGACTCAGCCAAAAGCTACACCGTACACACATAATAGTGCACACATAGGCCTAGTTGTAATCACATGCATAGTATACACATGTACCCACGTACAACGTACACCATGTGTATGCATAATAATGCAAGGTCGCGGCCGCCATGAGCGCGTAGGGAAACTAAACTAGTGCGTCACCCGGTGCAAAGAAATGTTTTACAATTTTTGCAATTAAAGTGATAAAAAGTTCTTGCCTTTTTTAATGAAAGAATAGTACTTTGATGATAAAAGCTTGACCAAAATCACAGGATAATGTTGAGATAGATCATAGCTAGCTATGCATTAATTCACGCGTAGGAATATCAATGTTAAGCGGTCTCGCGGATAAGAAAAAGACATGTTCGTTATTACGTTACGAGACGATTCAAACAAAGACAGACACAGGCCGTTTTAAGCTACAACTGTTTGTCGTATCGGGGCAAATATCTGAACGTCTGACGAAACATTAGATCCTGGGTGATTTGGGAAAGTTTACTGCATTATTCTACTGGTGAGTTTATGGTTATAACTTAAGTTGTTACCGTGAAAATGTAAGGATGTAGGTCTACGTTTGCGTATTTTGGCCTGCATAGTTTTTTGTTCGTTACATGAACATATATCCGTTGTGTAGGCATGAACGTGTAGCGCTAGCCTAGCCTCGCGTGGACTGATGGGGGTTTTCGAAACCTTGGCTTCGTCTCCGACTTCTAAATAGCTGAGAAGCAAAGGAAATGTAAATATTCAAATTTTTGCTTTCATATCGAATGAATGTTCCTAAAACAAAACATGCACAAATTTAGAATATTTCCATTTGGTTTATTGCTTCTCAATATTCAGAAGCCGAAGCCGAGACGAAGCCAAGCCTTAACTTAAGGTTTTGAAAAACCCCATAATTAGGCAGATTCATGAACATTTTAAGTTGCTTCAATTCTTTTAAATCTTAAGAAAAGGTCAAAAATTAGAAATAAAATGAGTCAAAGTTTTTACTTTAGCAAAAGCCATCTGAGAAAACATTGCCTACCATGATCTAAAATAGAAGTAGGCCTAATGAACAAAAAAGGCCTTCTTCCATCCCTTTTTTTAAAACAGAAATTAATAATTTAAAAAATATGTGAAATGTGCTTTAATTAATAATAATAGCTTGAGGCATTTGTACCAAATGTTAGGATTGTTTAAATTGTTTCGCAAATCACGGGCTAGAGGCTGTTCCTGTATAAACCGTAACTAACAAAACAGTTGTATCAACCAAATTTTTTGAATTAGTCTCAATGTCTCATATCTTGTATTTTCTGCTCTTTTCTTTAATATACAGTGGTGTACATGTACTTCACTTGAAGAGGAGCATGAAGGAGTTGCAGCTGATTATCTACAACTGGGGGATGCCATGCTTGGAACTGACTAGCTACCGAGCTTCGTTGTTGGACGGAACAACAAGAGTCCTTCGTAAAGTTTCAAAGAGGAGATGAATTTCATTGTTTGTCACAAATGTGTAGGGCCTATTACAATCTTATAGGAGTGTGTACGGACAAATCAGAAATTACATTTGGTAATTCTTGTGACTAAAATCCAAAATATATTTCTGTCTGAGGTGCCTACAGAAATTCCCAGCATTATGTAGTATGTATATGGGAACAGCCTAATAAGAAACTAATTATTGACCAACATTCTGATGTTTTCTCAAAGAATATAATTAAAAATGTTGTTGCTGGAATTGTGATAGTAACCATGCTATTTTGTCATCCTGCAGTTGGATAACTTTTGAAGAAAAAACATGAGGGCACATAGGAAACTACCCATGGGATTCATGGGAAACTACCCACGGGGGGGTATGGGAAACTACAAAGGGGGGACATGGGAAATTACCCACGGGGGGCATGGGAAATTACCCACGGGGGGCATGGGAAATTACCCAAGGGGGCATGGGAAATTACCCACGGGGGGCATGGGAAATTTCCCACGGGGGGCATGGGAAATTTCCCACGGGGGGCATGGGAAATTTCCCACGGGGGGCATGGGAAATTGCCCACGGGGGGCATGGGAAATTTCCCACGGGGGGCATGGGAAATTTCCCACGGGGGGCATGGGAAATTTCCCACGGGGGGCATGGGAAATTTCCCACGGGGGGCATGGGAAATTGCCCACGGGGGGGCATGGGAAATTACCCACGCTGGGCATGGGAAATTTCCCACGGGGGGCATGGGAAATTTCCCACGGGGGGCATGGGAAATTACCCAGGGGGGGGCATGGGAAATTACCCACGGGGGGCATGGGAAACTACCCACGGGGGGCATGGGAAACTACCCAATGGACGCATGGGAAATTCCCCATGGGATACATGGGTTCCCATTGGGTACATGGGGTCCAAATCCCCCGTAGGATTCCCATGGGAAGTTCCCATGGGAAACTACCATGGGACATTTTTGTAAGGGAAGTAACAGACTTAAACCATGACAAAGGAATGCATTTGTTGCAGTTTATTTTAATAGCTTGAAATAATACGACTTGAATAAGACCGAAAGTCTTGTGATGGTCTTGTGTTGGTCTTGCAGGGTCTACGGTGATCTTCGTGTCTTCCAGCAATACGCCTTCCTAATTTTCCCAGAATATTATTTTTGATTTTCCACCCACTTCTAAAGCTGAACATTTCTTCGTCTTCTCTTCACACTGGCAGGTTTGCGATCTAAAGTATATGCATTTTTGAGGAATCGTTGGTTTCAGTAGCAGAATTTGGCAATTTTGCCGTTTTTTCCCGTAATTTAAGGCTGCCTATATTGGCTGTCAATAATACCTAGTCTGGTATTTATGTCGGGAACACGCGGCCCACGGAAAAATAAAAGAAACCTTACCTCAACTTTGGCAGTTCCAGGAGATGTGGTACCGGTACCGGTACCGTTTATGGCAGACGTGCGGCAGAACGACACAAAAATGTTGTGCAGTGAAATTAACATGCAGCTGCGTTGTCAAGGCCGCCGCGCGCGCAGCATAACAAACAAAAAACTAGGGCGTGAACGAAACGTAAGGCTGCATCCGAACCGCTTGTCTAGGGCTATTGTCTAGGGCTATTGGAATTGTCTAGGTGTTCGTCCATTACAACTACGCGTGACGTAGCCGTAGCTGTAGCTCTAGACGCCTATTTCGGACACGGTCTATAATTGTAATGCTTTACACAGCGTTACCTCATTTGCATTTGTAAGGTTGACCTGTGTCATCCGATGATTATGATCATGACCATGATCAATTATGCATGATATCCGACTCCTCTTCCCTATTATTGGTTAAACCCTCTCACGTGACCGGCCGCTCTTTAATAATCGATTCATCCGGTCGTATTATTTTCAACAAAAGTATATAGGCGGGTGCTGCTGTGCGCAATAAAAACAGTGACGTCATACGTCAATAAAGAGCCAGGCACGGAATTTACCGCCTGGGCGCGGCGATTATCTGAATAATGCATTTTATGCTGCAATTCTTGTTTTTGTATACATTTCCAGCACATGATGGTCGGCCGACAATCGTTGGAAATAGAGTACCGAAGTGATGATTTCAATCAATGCAATGTTTGAAACCAGAATACATTCCAAACTGCATGTGTTTGGAACCAGTTGCCGCGGCAACTGACGTCAGACTTCGGTACTATAGTCTAGTTCCATGACCTGATAGTTCCCTATAAATTCCTCCGTTTTGTCTAAAGTAGGCCTAGGGTCAGGGAACCAGAGTACAAGAACATTGTTGTTCTCTTTGTTTCCACAGCATGCACACAAAACTTTAAACAGGTCAGTGTTACAGTGTTGCTATAAAATACTGTAGGCCTACCCCCCCCCCCCCTCCCAAGTCCATTAACTTCTGAAAATTACAGCAAAAACAAATGTCATATATAGGACTACACCTTTAAAATGTAAACCTGATAATTGACAGTTACAAAATTATGGACGTGTTTAATGCACTGTGGGCCTATAAAGCTATACAAGTATACAACTGATCAAATCCAAGGAAGCATGGGGCACTTTTTATAAGCTTAAACTTCTGCATAAGTGCCTGACAAAACATAGGGGAAACGTGAGGGAAAACAGTGTGTTACGGTACGACTCGAACACGAATTGGCAAAATGTGCATGGAACTTGGAAACAGACAACAGACAGACAAAGCATGACTATAGAGCTATATGTAATGTGCTTCACGAAGCACATCAGCCCGGCGCCCTTTGAACGGTTTGTCTGAACTAGTAGTACAAGAAAAAGCAACATGAGCTACTTAAAATTGATGACATTCAAATTATGAATTAGTACATGTTTGGGAGGGCAACCACGACAGAAGCTTTTTTTTTTTTTTATTCACAAAATGACCGCTACTGACCCTGTGACCTTTCACTCTAAAGTTTGACCATCCCTTGCCTTGCAGTGGACTATAGTTACCCATCCCGACCATATTCATGCTGTGAAGAGATTAGATTATCTTGTTTCAGTGTGTGAGGGGCTGGTTCTTCCACATATTCCTAAGTAGACCACACCTCGAGTGCCCTGGGGCTTGTGATGGGCGATTTGAGAAATCCCAGATGAAGTTCAGCCTTGGGAGGGATGCTTCTGACCCATTTGGACTGAAATCGGCTAAAGAATATAGAAGAAAATGCATTTTGTATGTTTCAATACAATGACCACTACTGACCACTATACTGACCACCTTCAGCACAATTCTGTGAACCCCATACGGGGCTCGGGACAGGGATGCATCTGACCTAGTTGGGCTGAAATCGGCAAAAGAATGTAAGAGAAGAAGCATTTTGTAATTTTTCGCAAATTGACCCCTACTCACCAGTTGGTGACCTTTGACACCAACATTTGAATACCTAAGAAGGAGTTAGGCCAAGGATGCATTTGACCAAGTTTGGCTAAAATTCACCTAAGCTTCTTGGAAAGGAAGCATTTTTTTCCGCATTTTCATAAAATAACCACCAAGTGACCACTGAGTGGCCACTGCCCTCATGTACTAAAATGACGTACGGTATGGGCTAAGCATGAACTTGACGAAAACAAATTCAAATCAGGGGAAGAATGTTGGCAAAAACTCGTTTTACCTGTTTCAGTAAAATAAAATGACCCCTACTACTGACCATTCGGTGACCATTGGCCAAATTCTGCATACAACCTATATCGGGCTTGGTCCAGAGATGTAAATAACCAACTTTGACATTAACTGGATCAAGACTGTGGGAGAAGAAGCATTTCGTAATTTCGAAGAAAATAACCCCTACTGACCATCAGGTGACCATTGGCCAAATTAATATGTGAACAACCCATATGAGACTTGTCCAAAGATGCAACTGACCAAGTTTGACATTAATTCGACCAAGACTGTGGGAGAAGAAGCATTTTGTGTTTTTGAAGAAAATTACCACTAGTGACCACTAGGTGACATTTGACCCCATCATGCTGGTCACTTGAGATAGGACTCACACCAAGGAAGATCCTGTCCAAATTAGGCTAAAATCGGCGAAGGAATGACAAAGGAATGCATTTGTTGCAGTTTATTTTAATAGCTTGAAATAATACGACTTGAATAAGACCGAAAGTCTTGTGATGGTCTTGTGTTGGTCTTGCAGGGTCTACGGTGATCTTCGTGTCTTCCAGCAATACGCCTTCCTAATTTTCCCAGAATATTATTTTAGATTTTCCACCCACTTCTAAAGCTGAACATTTCTTCGTCTTCTCTTCACACTGGCAGGTTTGCGATCTAAAGTATATGCATTTTTGAGGAATCGTTGGTTTCAGTAGCAGAATTTGGCAATTTTGCCGTTTTTTCCCGTAATTTAAGGCTGCCTATATTGGCTGTCAATAATACCTAGTCTGGTATTTATGTCGGGAACACGCGGCCCACGGAAAAATAAAAGAAACCTTACCTCAACTTTGGCAGTTCCAGGAGATGTGGTACCGGTACCGGTACCGTTTATGGCAGACGTGCGGCAGAACGACACAAAAATGTTGTGCAGTGAAATTAACATGCAGCTGCGTTGTCAAGGCCGCCGCGCGCGCAGCATAACAAACAAAAAACTAGGGCGTGAACGAAACGTAAGGCTGCATCCGAACCGCTTGTCTAGGGCTATTGTCTAGGGCTATTGGAATTGTCTAGGTGTTCGTCCATTACAACTACGCGTGACGTAGCCGTAGCTGTAGCTCTAGACGCCTATTTCGGACACGGTCTATAATTGTAATGCTTTACACAGCGTTACCTCATTTGCATTTGTAAGGTTGACCTGTGTCATCCGATGATTATGATCATGACCATGATCAATTATGCATGATATCCGACTCCTCTTCCCTATTATTGGTTAAACCCTCTCACGTGACCGGCCGCTCTTTAATAATCGATTCATCCGGTCGTATTATTTTCAACAAAAGTATATAGGCGGGTGCTGCTGTGCGCAATAAAAACAGTGACGTCATACGTCAATAAAGAGCCAGGCACGGAATTTACCGCCTGGGCGCGGCGATTATCTGAATAATGCATTTTATGCTGCAATTCTTGTTTTTGTATACATTTCCAGCACATGATGGTCGGCCGACAATCGTTGGAAATAGAGTACCGAAGTGATGATTTCAATCAATGCAATGTTTGAAACCAGAATACATTCCAAACTGCATGTGTTTGGAACCAGTTGCCGCGGCAACTGACGTCAGACTTCGGTACTATAGTCTAGTTCCATGACCTGATAGTTCCCTATAAATTCCTCCGTTTTGTCTAAAGTAGGCCTAGGGTCAGGGAACCAGAGTACAAGAACATTGTTGTTCTCTTTGTTTCCACAGCATGCACACAAAACTTTAAACAGGTCAGTGTTACAGTGTTGCTATAAAATACTGTAGGCCTACCCCCCCCCCCCCTCCCAAGTCCATTAACTTCTGAAAATTACAGCAAAAACAAATGTCATATATAGGACTACACCTTTAAAATGTAAACCTGATAATTGACAGTTACAAAATTATGGACGTGTTTAATGCACTGTGGGCCTATAAAGCTATACAAGTATACAACTGATCAAATCCAAGGAAGCATGGGGCACTTTTTATAAGCTTAAACTTCTGCATAAGTGCCTGACAAAACATAGGGGAAACGTGAGGGAAAACAGTGTGTTACGGTACGACTCGAACACGAATTGGCAAAATGTGCATGGAACTTGGAAACAGACAACAGACAGACAAAGCATGACTATAGAGCTATATGTAATGTGCTTCACGAAGCACATCAGCCCGGCGCCCTTTGAACGGTTTGTCTGAACTAGTAGTACAAGAAAAAGCAACATGAGCTACTTAAAATTGATGACATTCAAATTATGAATTAGTACATGTTTGGGAGGGCAACCACGACAGAAGCTTTTTTTTTTTTTTATTCACAAAATGACCGCTACTGACCCTGTGACCTTTCACTCTAAAGTTTGACCATCCCTTGCCTTGCAGTGGACTATAGTTACCCATCCCGACCATATTCATGCTGTGAAGAGATTAGATTATCTTGTTTCAGTGTGTGAGGGGCTGGTTCTTCCACATATTCCTAAGTAGACCACACCTCGAGTGCCCTGGGGCTTGTGATGGGCGATTTGAGAAATCCCAGATGAAGTTCAGCCTTGGGAGGGATGCTTCTGACCCATTTGGACTGAAATCGGCTAAAGAATATAGAAGAAAATGCATTTTGTATGTTTCAATACAATGACCACTACTGACCACTATACTGACCACCTTCAGCACAATTCTGTGAACCCCATACGGGGCTCGGGACAGGGATGCATCTGACCTAGTTGGGCTGAAATCGGCAAAAGAATGTAAGAGAAGAAGCATTTTGTAATTTTTCGCAAATTGACCCCTACTCACCAGTTGGTGACCTTTGACACCAACATTTGAATACCTAAGAAGGAGTTAGGCCAAGGATGCATTTGACCAAGTTTGGCTAAAATTCACCTAAGCTTCTTGGAAAGGAAGCATTTTTTTCCGCATTTTCATAAAATAACCACCAAGTGACCACTGAGTGGCCACTGCCCTCATGTACTAAAATGACGTACGGTATGGGCTAAGCATGAACTTGACGAAAACAAATTCAAATCAGGGGAAGAATGTTGGCAAAAACTCGTTTTACCTGTTTCAGTAAAATAAAATGACCCCTACTACTGACCATTCGGTGACCATTGGCCAAATTCTGCATACAACCTATATCGGGCTTGGTCCAGAGATGTAAATAACCAACTTTGACATTAACTGGATCAAGACTGTGGGAGAAGAAGCATTTCGTAATTTCGAAGAAAATAACCCCTACTGACCATCAGGTGACCATTGGCCAAATTAATATGTGAACAACCCATATGAGACTTGTCCAAAGATGCAACTGACCAAGTTTGACATTAATTCGACCAAGACTGTGGGAGAAGAAGCATTTTGTGTTTTTGAAGAAAATTACCACTAGTGACCACTAGGTGACATTTGACCCCATCATGCTGGTCACTTGAGATAGGACTCACACCAAGGAAGATCCTGTCCAAATTAGGCTAAAATCGGCGAAGGATTTCGGCAGATATAGCATTTTCTGTGAGCGTTTGCCCGAAGAGAGAAAAGACTAGAGATCATTTGTGCTCGGAGAGCACGAACCTTAGTCGTCGGTCTGACCACTTTAGCATTTTCTGTGTTTTTTATGAAAGTGACCACTACTGACCACTGGCTGATTTTTCACATTAATTTGTAATTCGTGTAAAGACGCCGTGACGCGGCTGTCTAGAGCGGTGTAATTGACCATTTGTGCATTCATCGATCGACAAAAATTAAGGAAAAGAAACATTTTCTGCATTTTTCATGGAAATGACCGCTGCTGACCACTGAGTGACCCTTGGCCTAAATCTGCAAAAAAAAAACATTAGGAACTGGCAACAAACTGACCAAGTCTGGTTGGAACAAACGTGAGAAAAGAGTATTTTGCATATTTGCCAGAAAATGACCACTACTGAACACTGAGTGACCTTTGACCAAAATCTGCCAAGACACAACATGTACATGTATTAGGGCTTGGACAATCGGCTGATGAAGAATGTGGCAGAAGAAGCCGCTTTTTTATTTTCATCAAATGACCGCTAGTGACCACTAGGTGACCTTTGGCAAAATTCTGTGTACACCTATAGGCGTATGAGGCTCGGTCCAGCGATGCAACTGACCAAGTTTGGCTGTAATCGGATATGACCAATATGGCCAACTTTGGTTGAAATCGGACCAAGCGTTTGGGAGAAGAAGCATTTTAAAGGATCATTGGAAAGAAGAAGAAACGGCTCGAATACAGTACCTTAATAAGGCGGCCTCAGGTCGACCTTGCGACGAAACAGAACAGTCCGCGACTGACATTTTAGGATCAAGCTATACGCCTGCGCCACGACCGTCGGGAAGACATCAATCGCCGATTTTTTTTTACCTGAGTTTAACTGCGACGATTTTAAGATGATTGGCATCAGTAAGCGATACAAAAAAATCACCAGTCGCAGGAGTAGAAAAAATTCAACTTTTACGACTTGTTCCCGACAGGCGGAATCAATCACAGTCGACCTGTGTTTGAATTTACGACGTCGTGCGCGCATCAAGCTTCCTTTTTCATTGTGCAGCCCATCAGCACACGACACCAGGGTTCCGCGTTCTTGCGCCAAATCACGCAGTACGCGCTCGCTAATCTCCATATCATAAGGAGATTGTTTAGCAACCTCGTTACCATGGGTACGATCTTGCGGCGCCATGTTTTCCCACCATGCCTTGCTCGATCTTAGTGAAGGAACGCACACGCGCCCATGGAGTCGAGGATGATTGTTTGTACTCCTCGCGAGCGGCACACTACATCATAGCTAGAGGGGTGTTTAAAAAACATGAAGTAAAAATGTTGAACAAAATCGATGATAACTTATAATTTTTGACTTGTTTCGATACTTTGACTCCAGGTGTTTATGAATGAGAAAAGGCAAGTACGTTTAAGATCGTATCAAGGAAATGGGCGCTGGTGACCCGAGCCGAACCGGCCAAGCACACATTTATTCCCTCATTGTTAAATAAGTCACATGACTGTCTTTGCCGTGTAATTGTCGTTGATCGTCGCGTCGTGGGTGACATGAGCATGGTTGCGATTATTTTGCGTCGAAATACCGCTTGTTCCACGAGAATCATACGATTTATCAGTTTTGTGACCTGATCATTATTTGTCTGCTTGATGCCGACGGCCGGTTCCGTCGTGGCGCAAACAAATCGCAGGTCGACCTGTATGAGGCCACCTTTAGTCGTTCCGACGACTTAGGTAAGAAGAGGAAGGAACGGCTCAAACACATTACCTTAGTCGGACGATCACAATATATCAGCGTGCTTTGCACGGCTGATATAATTATTCAGAATAATAATTAATAGTAATGGAACAAACCATGAACAAATTCGAGTATAGTTTTAAGGAATATCTGCTTACCAGTTGTGGATTCGTGATGTAGACCCTAAAATACCTAGGGTTTCTTGCGTCTGCACGATGCAATCAAATCAAAGCACAAAGCGTACAGCCATATAGCCAAACTATTGTCTCACTGGTCCCCGCTTCACTTGTTACAGTTTAGTACGACAGATTTTGTTACTGAAAACCAGCGCGTCCACGCCCGGTGACGGTCGACTCTGTGGCTATAGCTGTTGACTAGCCAGAGTTCGTTCCTTCATTTAATTCGTTTCGGACAAGGGTAAAGTCCAACCGTTGTCCCGATAGTTAGGTATTCTTTGACCAAACGAACTCAATAAATAGGGCGGCCTCTCCAGCGGCGCAACTAGGGCTCTCTCTATAGTGGGGGAGAGTTGAGGGGGGGGGGGGGGGGGGGGGGGCGCCCAATTTCTATTAAACCAGTTAACCATGATCATTTAATATAGGACGAACACTTGGGGCTCACAGTCAAAGTAAATATTTCTGCGTTTGCTATTTCACTGGGTCTCTCGCACTTGTCCTTTGTTTTCTTATCACTCATGGCGATTGTGCATATCGGCCTTTACTGCAGTGACCACCAATGCTTAACTTCTTGTCCAGAAATTCAAGTGCAAAATTAACTTTCGGCATGAAAGCAAATATCGCCGCAGTGGTTACTAAGCTACAGAGAAGAAGCATCGCGAACCTCATTTGTGACTTGCTTCTACATTCTTTCTCACCTCGAATCAAAGGTTTTCATCATGAAAGTGGAGTTTTGTTAAGGTATTTTGGGGTACGCCTAATGTAGTTTGTAAACCTCCAGAACACTGCCATTGTTATAGTTGTTAAATAGTTTTTCATAATTCCAAAATGACATTTGCGACCTCGAGCAATCTTTCCGTAATCCTACCAACTGTTGTGATTTTCGACAATGGTTTGGTGGAAAATACAACTTTCTTAAATTCTTACCCGCGGAGAAATCACTGTTTTGTGAAGAAGTCTGCTGTTCCTTAAGCTGTTGGGAAAGCGTCTCTGATTAGCTAATGGAACTTCCAACTTCCTGCTACAATCCAAATGTGTCACAGTAATTTCTTGCCCAGGAGCGCAAATTGAAGACCTCTCGACTTTGATCATGGAAGGAACTGTTCAACTTCAAGCCACTAAACTAATCATCCATGTAGGTACAAACAACACTAGAGACGATGCAGAGACAATCTCCAAGAAATTTTAATCTCTGTGTGAAATGGCGCAGGAGAAATACTCCATCCGTGATGTCACAGTATCATCAATAATGCACAGAAACCCGGAGAATTTGCATGAGCACAACAAAATAGTCTCCGCAAATCAACTAATTAACCAGATTTGCTGTTCTCGTAACTGGAATTATATCAATAATGACAACATCAATCAGCGTCATCTAGCCTCTGACGGGGTCCATCTTGGTCGCATTGGCATCACTGTTTTCGCTAGAAATCTCATCAGACATTTACGAGGTCTTCCACCAGTCGCAACCACAATCTCCTGCATGAGCCCAGACAAACCAAATACATTTCCTCCTATGTCACTGTCACGTAAGACTTTGTCTGTAAACCGAGATGAGCATTCACCCCTCACTTACGTCCAGGCTGTCAGCAGTACATGTGCATCCAGACCAAACAGTGGTCCTCATGCGCCCAAACGTCAGGATTTCCACCGTCAGGTCTGGAAATCTCGGAAGAGAATTAATCGACCCCCTTTCACCACAGGAGCAACCTTTGTGGCGATTGCCCCACCGCCTCTCTCTCTCTGCCCTCACAGGAATCAGAGTGGTACAAATACAAGAGGATGAAACAGCTGCAGCGAGGTTGGTAAATAATGACAATGAGCCTGATAGTACTAGCGAAATCTCATCTCCAGGTTTGGCCTTGGATTATCAAAGGGATGATTCTAGAATTACCAGTACTGTTACCAGCCACAGCCCATCCACTCAGGACAGGGAAAGCAATACTAGATGTAAAAACATGCTCGATAATTTCGAAAAGTTGAGAGGCCTAAAAATTGCAAATTTAAATGTGCAAAGCCTTTTACCAAAGATCGAGCATTTGCGGCTCCTTTTGGCAGAATACTCAATCCATTTGCTTACCCTCAGTGAGACTTGGCTACATGACAACATTGATGATACTGAAGTTAATATTGAAGGTTACACTTTGGTTCGTAGTGACCGCACAGGCCCAGACAATCATGGTGGTGTAGCATGTTATATTTCAAATAGTATCCCTTACCGCATCATGAATGAAATTAGCAGCGACTTTGAATCCTGTTGGATTGAAATTAATCTAAAATTATATAACCCTATTGTTATAGGAGTTGTCTACCTGCCAAACAGAAGAACCGAGCATTTATTTAATGTTAAGAATATGATTAATCAATTAGATTACAGCCGTCGTGAATTACTAATTGTAGGTGATTTTAATCTGAATAATGTTTGATAGTGCAGAATGTTCTAAAATAGATGACTTATGTTGTGAATTCCAAATCACACAACTTGTTGACTACCCAACCAGAGTCACTTCTACCTCTAGTACATGTATCGACCTTGTTTTATCTTCCCATCCCGAAACCATTAATTTCACCAATGTTTTTCCTCTTGGTCTAAGTGATCACTCGATGGTCTTGTTCAACAGGAAAACCAATGTTCAGGTTAAAGTTCCTCCCAGGGTCATACAAATGCGAAATTATAAACACTTTGATGACGGCATGTTTTTAGAAGAGATGTTTGAAATGCCTTGGCATAAAGTGCAAGAAAAAGATGATATTGATGAGGCTTAGCATACATGGGAATTAATCGTTAATGGTGTTTGTAACAGACATGTGCCATTCCGGGAATTTCGCCAAAGAGGAAATCACATGGCACCCTTGGGTGACTAAAGAAATGCTTGAACTTGGACGTAAACGCGATCACATGCGATATAAAGCTCATAAGACGGGTAGAAATGATGATTGGCTTGTTGCTAAGCAACTACGTAACAAAGCCAATAACTTAAGCAAGTACCTAAAAAAGAGTTATTATGAAAAAGAGATCTCTAACAACAAGAATAATTCAAGGAAAATGTGGTCCCTGGCAAAGGAAGCCAGTTCTATGAAAAGTTATCCTACCCTACCATCAAGCTCAGGAACTAATAAACAAACCTTAGCTATAAACGATTTTAATTCCTTTTTTGCCGACATAGGCGCTGAACTTGCAGAAGCTTTCCCAGATGATCCACCAACTGTAGAAGAGCATCATTATGCTTGTCCTAATGAGTGCGCCGATACCTTCAAATTCTCGCATACAACACCTCTCTTTGTAGAAAAAGATAAGGCAGATGGACCCGTCAGTTGCAACAGGAATTGACGGTATGTCAAGCAAGCTACTCAAAACTGCCTGTCCAGCCATAATAGGTACGTGAGCGAGTAATACATTATATTATAATGTATTACTCGCTCACGTACCTAATAAATAAATCATTATCTTCAGGAAGTATTCCACAAAGATGGAAGATGGCGAGAGTTACACCAATATTTAAAGGTGGTGATCGAGATGAAGTTACCAACTGTAGACCTATTTCAGTCCTTCCGCTTGTATCCAAAATCTTGGAAAGAGCTGTACATGACCAGCTTTATACTTTTCTTTCTAGGAAGGACTTCTTAATTTACAGAACATCAATCGGGTTTCAGACCACGCCACTCAACTCAAACTACAGTTCTGTGTTATGTAATGGGAGACTTTAACCTTGATCTTGCCAATTATGCTACTCATCAGCCTACAGAGGATTTTGTAAATACTTTTTATGCCTATGGTCTACGCCCATTGATAGATAAAGCCACTCGTATCACTACCCACAGCTCCACTCTTATTGACAATATCCTTACTAACAATAACACCAACATTTCTGCCTCAGGTATACTTTATGCTGATATTTCTGACCATCTTCCCCTTTTCCAGATCACCTCTGACTGTTTCCACGGTCACCCTTTCACCACTAGCACTTTATACACGGCAAGGGACATCTGTAGCACTACACTCCGAGCTTTTAAAGCTGACATCGAGTGCACCGACTGGGGTGAAGTCTACGATTGCACCGATGCGGATACCGCTCATCATGATACTTTTCTTAGTCACTTCACCGCTCTTTACAATCACCATTTTCCACTTGTTACAAAAGCTGCTAGTAAATACAAGAAGAATCAACTATGGATGTCTCGGGGAATACTGAATTCCTGTAAATATAAACACAAGCTGTACAAGCGCTACTTATGTAACCCAATAATGGCCAACGAACTGAGGTACAAAAAGTTTCGTAATCGTCTTACTCAAGTTATTCGAGTGGCAAAGAAAAAGCACTACGTCATCAGATTCTCCGCTACAAAGAATAACGTCAGAAGTACTTGGCGTGAGATCAACAATATCTTGGGCAAAAAAAAGAAGGACGATCTCCCCGAAAATTTCCTCAGTGGTCAGCAGTCTATTTCTAATTCTTCCGAAATTGCTGACACTTTCAATTCATACTTTTCTGGTATTGGATCAACATTAGCTGGCAAGATTCCTTCCACCGATGCTAATTTTACAGATTATCTGCATGATAGAAACAATTCTTCTCTTTTCCTTACTCCTACTAATTCTTTTGAAATCTCTCAAGTTGTCCAAGAACTTAAAAATGCTATAGTTGTGGTTTTGATGCTATCCATTCCACAGTGGTTAAGTCCCGCATCTCCTTCATCTCTCATCCTCTTACACATTATTTTCAATCTGTCTTTTCTTACTGGTGTCGTTCCTTCTAATCTAAAAATAGCAAAGGTGACTCCAGTTTTCAAAACCGGTAACCGCCAGGATTTTTCTAATTATCGCGCTATATCTGTCCTTCCTTGTTTTTCAAAAATCTTGGAAAAGCTTATTTATGAGCGACTTTTCAAATTTCTTTGTAACTTCCATCTTCTGTATGATCAACAATTCGGCTTTCGGAGTAAGTATTCCACTGATATGGCTCTTATCCAACTTGTTGATAACCTCTCTAACTTCCTTTCTGATAAATTGCATTCTGTTGGTGTATTTATCGATCTTTTAAAAGCTTTTGATACGATTGACCGTGCTATTCTGCTATCTAAGCTTGAGAATTAGAGGCGTCGCTCATCAATAGTTTGCTGATTACCTGTCAGGTAGAAAACAGTATACTACTGTGAACAATTGTGATTCTTCCCCTATGACAGTCCATCATGGCGTTCCTCAAGGCTCTATTCTTGGTCCCCTGCTGTTTCTTCTATACATTAACGATCTTCACTGCTGTTCTTCTCAATTATCTTTTATTCTTTTTGCTGATGACACTACTATTCTTTTCTCACACCCAAACCTTGATTCTTTAGTCAACATCTTAAATTCTGAACTCATCAAAGTTTCCACCTGGTTCCAGACGAACAAACTCTCCCTAAATTCTACCAAGACCAAATACATGGTCTTCAGCAGGTCCATGAATCCAAGTCTGCATGAACCTGTGATGATAAATGATACTGCGATCAGTAAGGTTCAGTCTACGAAATTCCTGGGTGTTATCATCGATGACAAACTTTCTTGGTCTCATCACATTGCCTCATGTCTCTAATGTAATTAGCCGCAACTCGGGTGTACTCTCTAAGCTCCGATCATTTCTTCCATGCACCACCCTATTCACGCTGTATAATACATTGATTCTACCCTATTTGAACTACTGTAACATTGTCTGGGCATTGTCTAAAATTCAGAGCACCGGTGTCAATGGCCATCCCAATTCATATCCCAGAACACACATTGCTGACCTACATGAAACGCTTTATTGGACAACATTACCAATCCGTTGGCATCGACACAGAATAATCGAGGTTTTTAAATGTGTAAATAATATTAATCCAAAGTACCTTAATAAGCGCTTTAAAACGTCGTGTCATTCAATCTGTACCCGCCAACAATCCAACGGCTCATTATGCATGTCTACCATTCCAAAGACTAGTGCTGCCAAGCGCACTTTTCAACATCCTGGGACCCTGGGATGGAACCAATTAAACACTGAGAAAAGACAGGCTAAGTCTTTATCAAAATTTAAAAATCTTATGGTTTAATTTTAAACTGTTATAATTTTATTCTGATTTTAATTCTGTGTCTATTGTTGTTAAATAATAGTAATAAGTATGTGTTTGGTAACCTTTTTATGAGAGTTGTACTCCATCTACAATATTGCTCTTTGTTTTAATTTTATTTGCACTTTTTTTTAAATACGTCTCTAATTTAATCTATGTTGTTTGTGTTTTAATATATATATTTCAATGTAGACCTAATTGCACTTGTGATTTTCATTGTATGGCATATTAGCAAATCTTATTTACTGATATATTTTTGTTGTGTGCTGTTTGTCTTATCATTTGTTATTTTCTTAAATTAATTCACTAGCCTTATTTTATTATAATTTTAATCTAATGATTCATGTTCTTTTAATTATTTATTTCGCCCTTAAGTTTGACCTATATTTCCGTGTTTAGTTAATTATTCAGGATTCTTAAATTAATTTTTTATATTTTATATGTTCATTATATTTTTATATGTTCTTTAGATTTTATATGTTCTTTGTTTAATATGTTGTATTATTATTTTGTATTATCTCACAGGGCCCTTAATGATAGCAGTTTTATAACTGATGAGGCTACCCTGTTTAAATAAAACTGCAAATAAATAAGCCAGTTCGGTATCTCAAAGGTCAAAGGTTATTCGGGATAAAATTGCTGACGTAATGTCACGTAATGTCACGCCATGTTACGCAAAGGCCCATTCGGATTGAATTTAACACGTGCACATGCGCGTTGTGCGACCACCTTTGGCGTTCACTCGCGTGCGTTAGGTTACGCGGGTCATTCGGGATAAAATGTCATTGTGCACATGCGCAGTTGAAATATCGAACTGGCTTATTGCCATCAGTAATGGTCTTCCAACTGGTTCGGCTTTAGCATTATCCATCTTCGTCAGGCATCCGCGCGAGCGACACCGAGCGTGTTGTCTCCGTCCCTTTTTTAACTCCGACATTTTCTCTCAATATTAGAAAGCGTATTATGACCATCCACGATACTAAGTTACTGCGATAAAATAGCTTGGAAACGTGGAATTTCGTGATAAGTTATCGCGGAATCGTAGAATTCCGTGATAATTGTTCGTGGAAACGTGGAATTCTGTGATAGGCTATCACAGAAACGTGGAGTTCCGTGATAAGTTTTCGCGGAATCGTGGAATTCCATGATAATTTATCGTGGAAACGTGGAATACCGTGATAGGTTATCATGGGAACCCGGATTGCCTTGTTTGCGTATCATGGAAACACAGAATGCCGTGATATTTTATCTGGCAATGCGGATGCGGTATGAACGGAAGCGTATTTATACGGAAGCTTAAAGTGACCATCCACGTTTCCGCGTTTCTCTAATATATTTTTACAGAAAGATGGAATACTGAGATATTTCAGACGTCTTTCCACGATATCGTATCTCAGAAAGACGTCTTTCCATGATATTGTATCTGGGGAAATCGTCTTTCCAAGAAAATCGTACCTCGGAGAGACTTCTTTCCATGATATCGTATCTCAGAAAGACGTCTTTCCGAGATACAATTATCGTCAGGGGCGGATCTATAGCCTTTCATTGAGGGAGGGGTTGTACCCGCCTATACCGGTACAGTGTACAGTGTATGGACCAGCGGTATACTGGTAACAAGGATGTGGTATAGCATTGCTTATCACAACTTTGCTCAGCAGCCCGGAGGGGGAGGGAGGGGGGGGGGGGGGGGGGGGAATTGCAACCCCCACAACGCCCCCTCTAGATCCGCCCCTGATCGTGGAAAGAAGTTTCCAAGATACGATATCATGGAAAGACGCCTTTCCGAGATACGATTATCTTGGAAAGACGTTTTTCCGAGATAAGATTATCATAGAAAGACGTCTGGAATATCTCAGTATTCCATCTTTCCGTGAAAATCTATCAGAGAAACGCGGAAACTCGGATGGTCACTTTAAACTTCCGTAGTCTAGCGCTGTTTAGCGGTTCACTGTAATCAAACACACATGGACATACTTTAAGTTTCATGCGTAACACACAATAAAGGGACATATACCGTTCTGTACTTATTTAAGTTACAAACTAAACTAACCAAAGAAACTAATGAGACCAATTAATCGACAACAGTCCTAAATCTTTTGAATTTTCACAAGGATTTCTTTTTTGATTGCTATTTTTCTAGCGATACAAAAGTTATTCACTTTTTAATGATACACGAACGAAAACAAAAACCACGTTTCGTTATCATTAATTACCTACAAATATCGAATTATTTGCGACCCGACAATAATTCGGGCGTATAGTGGGCTGTATCCTTTCCCCTGCTAGTAACCGATTAAGCCATATTCTCCAAAATGTATATCCCTGTGGAGACACTAATTTATTTCAAACCATCTTCAATGAGGGTAACCCATCCAGCGACAGCTAATCATTTAGGGCCCTTATATCAAACGAGAAATAAATCTAGACACAAATACAGACAAGACTTTAACACTAAGAGCACATGGCTTTGTCCTTTCCTTTGTTCCGGCACTTCCCCATATTGTGCACAGATTTCCGTATGGAGACCTTTTTTTGTCCTTTTGTCCTCTTATATTCGCTTGTGTAGGACCATTGGTGCAGCGCGCGATGGAGCTGCAGCTACAAGTAATTTCAACACTGCCATAAACATATGATGCACGATATGGGGCAGAGCGAACCGCCCCTCTTTTGTGTTGGTCATTGTGTTCCCGGAATCTCGGGAATTATTTTCAGAAGTCTAGGGGGGATGTGTTAGGTAACAATAGTCTGGAGAGTGTATAGGGTATAGGGACAAAAAGGGGGGTACCCCTCTGCCCCATATCGTGCTGGGTATAGCCATAAATCCGTGTCGAAAAGTGGGTGGGGGACTTTTCAAGGCTCGTTAGGGAAAATCATCTCCTAAAAGTGACTCCGTAAAAATGTCCGCCTGAAAAATACTCAGAAAAGTGGGAGGGGGAGGTGAAGTATAGGGGCCAAAAGGGTCAGATGGAACCAGCCTGCAGGGCGTGGTCGCGCTGGTTATCAATAGCAACATTGCTCGCACTAAACTGTGACAAGTGAAGTGGGGACCAGTGGGACCATAGTTCAATGCTATCCTTCGCATTTAGATGTCATTGCAAAGTACGTCACGAATCAACCTCTGCTTCAACTAATACATGCAGTATGAACACTGAAGACTTCGCACAACCCTTATATGATAGTAATACATGTACGTGTAATTAATAATATAAACGTTTATGATTTTTAAATGTAGTATACATCATTTTCCGTAATTTTCAGAAATGTAACACTGACCTGTTTAAAGTTGTGTGTGCATATAGGTGCTGGGAAAACAGAGAAAAAATGCTGTTCTAGTAGTCTGGTTCCCTGAACATACACTGTTAAAACGTTGTTTAAAAAGTTGTTTAAACAAGTTAAACAACCAGGTTGTTCATGTGCCCTGCTTAAACAACTTTATTGGTTGTTTAAGCAGGGCACATGAACAACCCGGGTTGTTTAAACAGTTTAAACACCGTTTTAACAGTGTACTTTAGACAAAACGGAGCCATTTATAGTCAGGGAATTATTAGCTCGGGGGAAATATAATATTTTCAACGATTGTCAGCCGACAATCGTTGGAAAACCATATATATTTCTACTTTTCTTGAAAACGACAGCACACCGGTGCCATGATTTCACAGGATGCTTGAGACTGCAATTTTCTTACAGTATATAGTACGGTATTTCGTAAGAATTCAGTAGTTTTGTTTGTTTATGTTTGCAAATGTTGTATACTACGTTTAAGCTTAAAAATGTTCATGGTATTGGAAAGTCTGGGGGATGATTGTATCAACCACACCGGCCAAGTGTTTGGGGGACATATATCCCCCGGAAGTGTGGATTTCAAATTTCAACACAAATTTCTGGTTGACGCAGATCGGATCTATTTGGCTCCTGGCATAGGATGTATTATACAGCACTCTTAAAGATCTATGTATCATATACATTGGTTTCTTGACTTAAAGTCGAAACATCTTAGATGTTGCCAGCATAAGTCCAGTCAGGAGCAGGTTGGTTCCCATACTGCCGGCGGAGTTGCAAGCATTCCCGGCACAGCAGTAGATGCTTGTGGGGGGAACTTCCACAACATCATCGGCGCACTGAGCTTCAGGCGGGTCGTTACACCGTCGCACCACGGTCGAGTTTCCTACAACTTTCTAAAATGACAAAAAAAACAAGGAGAGGGGGTTTTAGAAGAATGTTCTTCGTATGTGGTGTTCAAGATATACTGTCCGTCTTCTTTTTTAAGTTTCAGCCATTTTTTTTTAAATTTCTGATTTGTTTAGCATTAAAACTTTTCCCGCATAAATAGAGTTATTTTTACCAGGCATGTAGTAGAGCCTGCCCCGCATGCAATCCTCCAGCGGTCCTGCTTGGCTGCGTCGAATGGATCTGCGCAGTCTTTAGTCTCGGTCGTACTGCATTGAAAACACTGGATAGACTCACGCTGCTGTTGAGACTTGCCCAATGCCATCACTGCAATTAATTGGACAAACAAGCTTCTTAGCTTTGAAATAAGTGACTTTATACTTGCTGAAATCTAATTCCATTACTTGCTCTACAGGCCTGCCTTTTGGTTGATTTTTGCATATTAATTATAATTATTGGTTGTTTCAAGTTTTTCAACAGAAAAGTCAGTAGCTTAATTTCATCATAAAATAACATGTGTTGCAGCTACAGCACTAACATAATGAGAGACCTGCGCAGTAGCTTAATAACTCTTGACTTTTGTACGGTTGTAAACTGCGGCTTTTTAGCATTTTATGTCTGTTTTGTGTCCACTGTGTTTCAGACCTCTGAGTAATCTACAGGCTTGAAACGAAACGGACGCAAACGAAACGGACGCAAACGAAACGGACGCAAACAAAACGGACGCAAACAAAACGGACGCAAACAAAACGGACGCAAACAAAACAAAACAAACGCAAACAAAACGGACGCAAACGAAACAAACGCAAACGAAACAAACGCAAACGAAACGGACGCAAACGAAACGGACGCAAACAAAACGAACGCAAACGAAACGAACTTAAACGGAACGTTAAACGCACTTACATGTTGTGCCCAACCTCGTTCCCATTTCTGATTGGTTACAGCAATAATAAGCTGATAATTCGTAATAGTCGCCTGTGACGATTCCATAAAGAGTTTTTTTCTAAACGATGTCGGTACATGCGAAAAACATTAACTAATTACAATAATAACCTTCAAAAAGTCAAAAATGTTATGTTATCTAAACCTGTGGTATACAATTTATTTCTATTTTCCCATTTTTTTAACGCTATCGAAACGTTCTTTTTCAGACGTATAAAACCCCACCTCAACCAACTTGCATTTTGAGTGGGCTTGCCTGTACCAGCCTGGAACAATTTACAACGATCGATGTACCTGCAGTGCATGGATTTCGTATATTGTATAGTTCTGTACCCCGATATATATCTCTGTCACAGAGACTCCCAGTATTCTGCAGCACGAGACTATACTACCGCACAGTGTCTCTGAACACATTGGGCCAAATAAAAAAAAGTTAGCAATATTGCTTATCTATTATAATAGCAAAAGCTCAAGCAATAGCAATTGCTTGACAAGTAAAAGATCAAGCTTAAGCAATTGCTGAAAAATGTATATAAATAACCTTTTGCTAAGACTAAACACCTGTTGCAAACCCAGGTTAGGAAATGCTTAGGAGGATAACAATAGGTAAAGAGGTCCATTTTTCATCACATGTTGCCTGTACGTTAAAGAAAGGAAAGCTCTTTCCATTTATAAAATCATCCCCGAATTGTCCTCCAGGTTTGTTTATGCGTACACATGAGTACAAGGGTGTCAGGAAACCCATTATTTATTTGATACGGGGAATCTTATCCAGGTTGCATGCTGAGCAGATATGCGGTCTAAAGTATTTGCAATGACTGTAAAAGCAGTGCCGGTATAGGCCGAGTTATGCCCACATCACCTTTGCACCGACGTCTGAAAACCCGGATCCGAAGTACCGCAAAGTTGTTTCGGTGACAAACGTCCACCACGAGTCTCACAATTTTCTGGCAGCAAAGTATGTGCAAGCCACTCCACATTTTCCTTATCAAACCGAAAGAGTTGATGGTAAGTGGGAGGATTGGTCTCATCACGGTTCATCCTATTCTGGTACATCTTAGGATGTGTTCTTACATAAATAATGAGGCCATGATGACAGCAGTACACCGTGTAGTGCAATATGGTTGTGTAAAAGCGCAAGCTCCTCATGGAGGACCTTGCAAAAATACAAGCAAAATGCTGCAGATCATTGGTAAAAGATCGCCTTTATTTATAATGTTAAAAAGCAAGTGCTAATCACTCGAGCATTTTCTTACAAAAAATAGCAATTGCTTTTGCTAACTAGTCCTAGCATTCACTTGCAAGCAATTGCTAACTCTTATTTATCAAGATTTAAGAAAATGGCTAGTAAAAGCAATTGCTAGTTTCTATTTATTCGTCCCATTGTCTGCAATCCACAGCATTGATGCACACAAAACTTTAAACAGGTCAGTGTTACAGTGTTGCTAATATAATTCTAGGCCTAACCCCCAAATTCATTCATTTCTGAAAATTACAGCAAAAGCAAATGTTGTATACTACCTTAAAAAATATATATTTATTACCGGAATAGAATTATTGATCAATAATTACGATGATTTCTTACCTCCCATCAAAACGACCAGAAAAAGATTAGCGGAATTCATGTTGACTTTCTGCTCTGACTTCTCGTAAGAACCTACACAATCACAAGAAAAGACAGAAAACAGTCTTTACGGTCATAGCAGCTTATAACAAGTGTCATTTCAGTATTCTGTTATTAAATATCCCGTCATTAATCCATGGCGGATCCAACCATGGCTATCTTTCGCGTGACCTGTCGTAAGGTTCAATAATGAAAGCTCACAATTAAAGGGACACAATGTCTTGGCGTTCGTCCTAAAATTGCTATAGGTTTTCCCCGTAAATATTACACAGTGTGGTAGAATTTTTACACTCAGATCTAAGAAATATATATAGGTTAAAGTGGCGTAGCAATAGGAATTTTGAACGGGGGGGGGGGGGGCAGGGGCGGATCCAGGATTTTCTGGTTTGCAACTTTAGGCGTGGACCCCTACAAGAAAAAAAAATGAAAAGAAAAAATGGCAACGAGCAGGGGAGGTTTCGACCCCCAAACCCCCTGGATCCGCGCCTGGGGGGGGGGGGGGGGGGGGAAGTCCGACAAACCTTTACAAACCCCAACAAAATGCAAATATCTGTGTTCTCTGTGTTACCGCTGTGTTTATACCTTTTTCCAGCAGGAAGGGGGCCCATGCCCCCCCCCCCTCTTGGCTATAGGTTATGTAACTAACCAAAGAGATTAAAGTTAGTGTACACGATTAGTAATCCTCCAATTGTTTTTTACTGAATTATTACGAAATACCTTACTACTGTAAGTTAATAGTAGTCTCAATCATCCTGTGAAATGATGGCACCAGGTGTGCTGTCGTTGTCAAGAAAAGTGGAAATTTATATCGTTTTCCAACGATTTCCAGCTGGAAATCGTTGGAAAAACTGCCCTGTAGCCTTTAGTCAAGGCGCGCGTGGCTACCCGGACGCGTGGCGCGCCCCAGACATGCTGGCATTCGAGGCGCGTCATGCGTCCAGGTAGCCACGCGCGCCTTGACTAAAGGCTATCCGCCCGACGGTTGAAAACGAGCGCCGTTTTTCTCTCGTTTTTTTCGCCATCCAAAAACGCAAAACTTTGAACAGGTCAGTGGAACGATATTTCCTATAAAATACTAACCCCCAAATCCGCCCATTTCTGAAAATTGCAACAATGACCAATCATGTACACTACATTTAAATATGGGGATTTCAGGGCAGACGTGCGCCTTTCACGTCAGAAAGAGTCCTTCACACCCCCTTCCCCGCTTTCTAAAATTGTTTTCCGGACAGGCAATTTTTTTCGGGGAGCCAACCCCACCCGCAAAAGCGTTTCATTGACCATAAAATGGAATAATCAGGAAATGGGAAAGAGTTCCATATCCGGCCATAACTTAGACCTCGTGCACAAAGTCTATGGGCCATGACAGAAAAAGTCAAAGTATTTTCATAGAAAAGGTTGAAATTTTTCCCTCCTAAATTCGTGCTTCTTCATCAGATTTACACTTTTTGGTAGTTTTTAAGTCATATTAAGGGAAAATAAGTGACGGCCGGATATGGAACCTTTTCCAGGAAATGAATACGATAAATACAGAAATGTAAAGAAACAAAAAACAGCGGCGGCGATTTCTCGTCAAGGTTGGGGGGGGGGGGGGGGGGAGGAGAGGAAGAAAAAGCACACAACCAACAATAATTGTTAAGCGTTTTGTACCCGATGTCTCTTTTGTATTCTGGAAATTGTTGAAAAATATGATGATCTTTGTGTGTTCTGGTGCATGCTGGTGCATGTAAAAGCCAATGACCCATAAAATGTATATGACAAGGGGGATTATTGGGAGTGGGGGGGTGGGGGGGCAATGCTGTCACCTCCTCCCAAAATATTGGGGGACGTGTCCCCGTCCCACCCCCCAGATCGCCGCCCATGACCAAAAACAGAAATGATTAAACACAGGATTCGTGAAAGCACAAAGTGTCTGTACCCCCACCCCTAGCCCTACAAATAGGGCTGTAAATGGTTCCTTTTTTAACTTCTGGCTTTTTACTGTCACCATTACAGCCCTACTCCAACGGCACCCCTACACGCTGAGTTTTACAACCGGTCGACTTTGATTTCAAATATCTCCTTAAATTCTTATCGCTGAACACTTATAATACATCATTGTATTCCTGAGATGTTTGCAATTTCTACCATATGTAACAATGCTTACTAAATGCTAAATTCGTCCGGCTGTGAGGTCTTCAAAAATGACAAATGCTCCAAAACCTTCCAAAACGTCTTTACATGGAGGACGCCATCTTGTATTCATCGCTTGGATCGAGAGAAGTCGGGCACCTGGCGGTTGTGGAAAATGGTCTGCTCATGAAATATGCATGAATGAGTTGTTTCGTGAGAAGTCAGGGCACTGGTTATGAATTATGCATAAAACGTCCGCGGATTCGTGTGTGCATACATCCGCGCGACGCCTCATGCATAATTCATAACAAGACCAGTTTCTGCCATATGATGCACGATATGGGGCAGAGCGAACCCTCCCCTCTTTTGTGTTGGTCATTGTGTTCCCGGAATCTCAGGAATTCTTTTCAGAAGTCTAGGGGAGATGTGTTAGGTAACAATAGTTTGGAGAGGGTATAGGGACAAAAAGGGGGGTACCCCTCTGCCCCATATCGTGCTGGGTATAGTTTCTGCAGCCGCCGAGTATGATGCCCTGACTTCTCACGAAACAACCGCTCGTCGTACATGACATGCTATCATGCATAATTCATGACAGACCATTTTCATACGAAGCACGATATGGGGGGAAGGGAACCCCCTCTTTTTTGTTGGTCATCAGTGTGTTCCCGGAATCTCAGGAATTCTCTTCAGAAATCTAGGGGGATGTGTTAGATAACAATAATCTGGAGTGTGCTTAGGGTATAGGGATAAAAGGGGGGGGGGGGGTACCCTTTTCCCCATCGTGCAGGGTATCACCATTTTCTACAACCGCCGGGTGCCCCGACTTCTCTCGATCCTAGCGATGAATACAAGATGGCGTCCTCCATGTAAAGACGTTTTGGAAGGTTTTGGAGCATTTGTCATTTTTGAAGACCTCACAGCCGGACGAATTCAGCATTTAGTAAGCATTGTTATATATGGTAGAAATTGCAAATATCTCAGGAATACAATGATGTATATATAAGTGTTCAGCGATAAGAATTTGGGGAGATATTTGAAATCAAAGTCGACCAGTTGTAACACTCAGCGTGTAGGGGTTCCGTTACGCGTTGGAGTAGGGCTGTAATGGTGACAGTAAAAAGCCAGAAGTTAAAAAAGGAACCATTTACAGCCCTATTTGTAGGGCTACCCCACCCCCACCCCCCACCCCCCACCCCTCCCCAAATTTGAAACACCAAGCCTCATTCCACAATTTTGTTGGGGACAGAACATCCGATTGTACTTGAAGCCGGCATGATCATGTAGTCCTACGTTGCAGTCAAACATTCTCAGTTTCTTTTTATAGAGTTCAATCATCCTAACTACAGGAGCCAATTTCAAGGACCCGCAGACGAAACACAAACATTTACTTAGCATGAAAAGTCTTCCTTATGTTAATAAAAACAGTAGCAACAAGCATCTTGCTCTATGCTTCAAGTTGTGACTCGTATTCAGCTGTTGTTTGCTAAGCATGAAAATCACATGCAGTTTGGACTAGTTATTCTGCAAGACTTGGGAAAATGTTTGTGTTTACAGCCCCATCAAATTGATGCCAGAACGTAAATTACAGTCTGCATGCATTGAGAGAAACAGCCGAACATCTTGTTGAACAGACATCTCTTTTTGCAAAATTACGCAACACACTCACCCACTGCTTGTAATGGCAGAAAATGGCGGCCACTTCTATGATGTAGCCTAGTTCAACCCAGTCGCGAATTCCATATGATGCGATGCGTGTCTGTCCTTTCGGATTATAGTAGGCCTATTCAGTTGCCATCGTTGCATTGTTAAATGTCATCTTATTTGTCAGAAACGGAACCCATGCAGGAAGTATATACATCAAAACAACGTGTCTGTAGCTCAGTTCGTTCATGGATGGTTCGTTTAAGGTCATCGGAGGAAGTCGTGCAGATCATCACGCAGCTTGTAAAAAAGAGCTTGCTTTTTTTAAAGGGACACATTGCTTTGGATTTTGCGATTTGGGCTATAAAACTGAAATGGATATGCTTGGGAAGCTTTTTTTAAAGTAGAATATAAAGATTCACATAACTAGCCCTTCAAATTGCGTGGTTTTTGTTTAATTTCGTGACAAATAACGGTCCGCCATTTTGTAGAACCAAATTTTTGACTCCACAAAATGGCGGACCGTGTTAACCAGTCGTAATTCCAGTCGCAACTGGTTGAAGTAAGTTCTGTTGATCCATTTTGATGTACTGTGGCACGGCGCGCAGCACTGGCGATATGTGTCGCAAGGTAGAGAATGGTACCTGACGACCATCTAATAGGTTTACAAGGCCACTGGCTGCGGCGCCAGCCTAAAGACTCTTACAGCGTATTTTGCGCATTATTTAGACGGTACGATAAAGAATGGAATTGCGGGTAACACCATGTGAAAAACAAATCTCTTCTGGGAAGAACCGGGATGAGTGTGTAACTCGACGTTTCGGACAGTGTGCTCTGTCCGTCCTCAGGAGGGGCTGTGGGCACACTGTCCGAAACGTCGAGTTACACACTCATCCCGGTTCTTTTCAGAACCACACATCTTCCCGGAAGAGATTTGTTTTTCGCATGGTGTTACCCGCAATTCCAGTCTTTATCGTATCGCAACCACCATGCAAAGCTTCAAATCGTACTTATTTAGACGGTGGTATTTACTACTGGAAATAAGTCTATGTTTCGCGGGTCAGATGTCAGGGGTCAGAGGCCAATTTTTTTTTTGTAATCACTACTCACTAATTACAATTGCATGAACAACTCTTATAAAAAAAGATAAGGAACATTTCCAAACAGCAAAATTTCATGACATTTGAAGGCAATGTGTCCCTTTAAAGCTACTAAATGTATTTCCTTCCTCTGACTGAATTAATGGACTTCCCCTTACTAACGAATTGTGGCAGAAACAGATGCAGAAATGTGCCTATACCTTGGCTCCAAGTGCTGGTTCAATGACAACATACCGTGTGTCGAGCTGACGTAATGCTGCGAGGGTGACCTCTAAACGCATAGCTTCAAGTCTGACATTAAATATGCGTTCTTATTCCTCCATTATGTGTATACATACATGTTTCTTATTTGCTTGTTAAAGGTGTTCTGTGACCAAAAACAGGGTGCACACGCCGTTCCGTGAACACCCTGTTTACTTGTTTCATTTCTTTCTTGACCATGATGTGTCAGTAGTAAATCCGTGTTGGCGAGGTGGGGTGGGGGGGGGGGGGGGGGGGGGGGGGGTTTGGGGTGACTAAAATCCCGGCCAGCCCAAAACAAATCGAAGGGGCGGGGGGGGGGGGGGGGGACTCGGACTGGAGACTATACAGACACGAGAGGGTGCTGTTTATGATACAAAGGTCCGGTTACCATTATGTAGGCTGTGTACATTGTACTCCTAATATAATGCAAATATGCGTACGGTGCGGTGCATTTAAAGTTTTTGTACTGTTGGTTTCCGTTTTTTAAACATGTTATCTGTTTAAAAGTTACAAAAAAAATCAGATTTTTGTTTTGTTTCTCACCACACAAATCTGGGGGGGGGGGGGGGGGGTGATGCTATGGTCCATCCCTCCGGTCACATACCCCCACCCCCTGGGATTTGCGCCGATGTCTGTCAGCATTATGGAAATAAATGTTTGGTTGGATTGGATTGGATTGGATTGGATTGGATTGGATTGGATTGGATTGGATTGGATTGGATTGGATTGGATTGGATTGGATTGGATTGGATTGGATTGGATTGGATTGGATTGGATTGGATTGGATTGGATTGGATTGGATTGGATTGGATTGGATTGGATTGGATTGGATTGGATCGGATCGGATCGGATCGGATCGGATCGGATTGGATTGGATTGGATTGGATTGGATTGGATTGGATTGGATTGGATTGGATTGGATTGGATTGGATTGGATTGGATTGGATTGGATTGGATTGGATTGGATTGGATTGGATTGGATTGGATTGGATTGGATTGGATTGGATTGGATCGGATCGGATCGGATCGGATCGGATCGGATCGGATCGGATCGGATTGGATTGGATTGGATTGGATTGGATTGGATTGGATTGGATTGGATTGGATTGGATTGGATTGGATTGGATTGGATTGGATTGGATTGGATTGGATTGGATTGGATTGGATTGGATTGGATTGGATTGGATTGGATTGGATTGGATTGGATTGGATTGGATTGGATTGGATTGGATTGGATTGGATCGGATCGGATCGGATCGGATCGGATCGGATCGGTTCAAACTGGCAAGTGGAATGTTATAAACCCGTATGTACATAAGTGCAACAACGTGTATCCTGCCAAGGCGTGTGACGTCATACTCGCGCCCTTTAGTTTTTATATAAAACTCTTTCTGTAGCTGACAAACAAACCGACTTAATCGGACTTTAATACAGAAACAGACAGAATATATAGCCATAGCCCTCAAATCAGACCAACATATATATACTTGTATAGAGGAATTCCCATTGTCCTTTTGTTCGCGCTTAAAGGTAGTATACAACATTTGCAAACATAAAAAAAGACTCTGCTGAATTATTACGAAATACCGTACTAGAATGTAAGGAAATAGCAGTCTCAAGCATCCTGTCGTTTTCAAGAAAAGTAAAAATGTATATTGTTTTCAACGATTGTCGGCCGACAATCGTTGGAAATAGTCTGGTTGCCCGACCTGATAATTCCCTGATGTCTGTAAATTGCTCCGTTTTTTCTAAAGTAGGGTCAGGGAACCAGACAACTATAGAACATAATTTGTATCTCTCTGTTTTCCCAGTATCTATGCACACAAAACGTTAAACAGGTCAGTGTTTATACAGCAAAAGAAAATGGTGTATACTATCTTTAAACTTTAGAGAAACTGCCTTGGTTTTGTACTCGTTACCAATCGAGGACAGTCTCCCATCCGAGGACACTAGTCTTCCTGTGTAATTATTCCGTGTGATTTACACCATTTATATGTGCACTTTATTTTTGTTTTAATGTTTCCCAAAAGAATGTTATATTTTTGTTTACTTATTCGCAGATTTTCTATTTCTCAAATACTACAAAACACTAATTAAAACTTTCTACAGTGTAAACAAACAATCTTATATATTATATAAACAGCAATCAAGGGACCAGCCCCTTTATTTCAACATTTTGTTTATTTCTTTGCTGTTGAACTTTGAATCAATCAAGGTAATCAACAAACAAATTGTTTACAGAGTATAAGATAGCCTTTTACTGATATAAATTCATGCTTTTGTATATTTTGTACCTTGTGAAAATGTTTACAAAAAGTATAAGTCATCTAAAACAAAATGTGCATCGTTTGGTGCATTGTAACGACTTACACCATACATTCATTCAAACTTTAAATTTGGTAAAACGATTATTTACATTTCGGTAAAGATGATTAATCCAGCATTTAAGAATTTTCGGTCAAACTTTGATTGTACAAAAATCATTAGTTTACAGCATTATCCCAAACTTTGATTCCTTGCAGGTCTATTATGAAATGTATTAAATTTAAATTAAACGATTTGAATTATAATGGTTAAAATGAGAAATTTATATTGGTTTTGCTTCCTATTGCTTTTGAACCGTCCAACCAGAGGTCTGTAATACGGTGTAATGACCAGCCACGTCCAATAAGAATGTTCCTCTGACAGCTGCTTGGTAACAATTTTAAAACAGGCTGTGATTGGTCAGAGTTGGCCAAGGCTTGTGATTAGTCAAATGCTTGCAAGAAACCACACTATGAAAAAATCCCGTATTTTTTTACGGTGAAAAGCATGTAAATTCACTGAGGAACCGTAAATGGACTGTGCAATTTTTTTACGGGCAAACCCGTAAAAGGCCGCTCATGACGTAGCAATTGCACGACCAATCAGAAATGAGGAAATTTGTGTTCACAAAAGTCAGGCTAAATGGCAGTGTTTAGTCCCAAAATACATGTGTTCACAAAAGTCAGGCTAAATGGCAGTGTTTAGTCCCAAAATACACTTTCTTGACCAATATGTTCTATTCAAACAATTCTGCAATAGAATTTTGATTTTTTACAAACATAGGTGAAGATTCGCATTACATCTCCTTTCGTATTCAAATATTGAAATTGTTCATGGGAAACCATGACTTTATATATGGTGGGATAAGCTGAATATAAAGCTAAAGCACTCTACCATAGCAATGTATAATAACTTACCACCGTAATAGTCTGTTTCACACTTCATTCATTTCTGTTAATTTGCAGTTAATTAATGGCAAACTAGCTTCCAGCACTAGCTTTTACCTTAAAAAAAACGGTGCCCTTACCAATTGCAGTATTTGAAAGACTTTTCACCGTAAACAAAGTACGGTTTATCAGTAAATTTAAATACGGTTCGACCGTAAACAAAAATACGGTAGACGGGTGGCAGCTTGCTGCACGCCTTTAGACCGTTAATTTTACAGAGTTTTCTTTTTACAGTGCATGCATCCCCACTGTGATATTGGGTAAATAAGTTTGATGATATATTAATAGATTTCAAGATGGCTGGCACGTTATTAATTTTGTACGTTGTCTGTGGCCCTCGTGGCTGTAGAGTTCTCTGAAGCTAGATGCGAAGCACACCGGCAGAATGGAAGATGACCCGGCCGTTTAGGGGTTGGGGTGGTCGGAAATTGTCCACAATCGGGGAGTCTGGGGAAGTCCCGGCGCTATTTGCCATAAGCGAACGGAAGACGTTAAACTGCATTTGTAAAGAGCACAACAAAACAAAACACGAAGATTATAGTCCGATTTTCAAAAATGTGCATAAACTTAGTTGTAAAATTCTGTACTCAGCAAAATACTTCAGCTTTAATTTGGAGTATTTTGAGCAAGTTTGGGAACTGTAACGACATGTATTACATTTTTGAGGGTACGAACTATTATAATTTTACCGTTATTGAAGTCGGTTTATTTCTTGCTTTAATTCAGGCAGTAAGTTTTTACAATCAGCTTTTTAAAAATTTAATTAAGGTTACTAAATATGAAAATAAATCAACATTCATGAACACCTGGAACAGTGTCAGTATTTGTATTGGTCGAAAGCCTATCACGTGGGTGAGTTTACATGTGTTTAAACACGGCTGTGGGTTGTTTTAAACAGCCGAATAGAAACGTTGCCCGAGACCAGGGGCCAGTCTAGCCCCATTGACGTCATATTTACAGTACTTTTACCTTTAAGCAACTTCCATAAATATTAAAAAGAACAGAATCGTTTTGAAATAATACAAAAATGTTAAAGGATTTTTATAATTTTTAAATAATTTAAAGCCACCTTTTAACATTTTGCAATTTTAAACTTGTTGCTGAATAGAGTAAAGCTGTATCCGAATTACTTGGCTAAGGCTTGAAATTACACACAAGTCTATGTGACGTGGCTGCTGCCACTACCATAGACGCGTGTGTAATTTCAAGCCGCAGCCAAGTAATTCGGACACGGCCTAATACAATTTGTTTTCGAGAAAGTTTTGATCATGGCCGGCATCAAGTCGACCATTTCGACTCTGAAAGGTCCCGTGCAGTATACATAAACTTAAACTTTGTAACTGGTCCAAAATAATGATTTGTCGACACTATAATAATTGCGTGACACAGAGTTGTTTTTTTGTTTGTTTTTTTTGTTTGCTTTTTCTTGTAGGGGCCTACGCCTTGCAAATACAGGTCTTATTATATTTTGCTATGGTTGAGAACAAAACCAAGAGGTTAAATGGCGCCACCAACGGTGAAAAAAGTGTATCAGACCCCCCCCCCCCCCCCCCCCCCCCCCCCCCCCCGCGGTGCGTAATACCAGCGACGTACTCCCCATGGAAGTGCGGTTGCTATGTGGACAGCGCCCTCATTCGACGGCGCACGGAGCCCATATGGAAGTACGTGGGGGAAAGGGAATGCAGATCACTGTTGTCTGCAACAAATGCCGTGTTTATGTACAGTAAGGAAGCTAGGAGCCAACAAGACTGAACGGTCCAAATTTAGGCAAACAAATTAACCGATTTCTCTTTTTTTCTTTCTCCAAAATTTAGACTACATTTTTTCAGTCGGCTTCTGAATTTTATAGCGAACCGTAAAAAATAAAATGTTCAACATGTTCAATGTCTATAGTTGAAAAATCGCCCAACATTGTCAACATTTTGTTCGTTTTGTATCGAGGAAAATTACGAGAAAACGATTCTCCTGAAAATTAATGAGGCAGTAATGAGATTTGCAGTAGCCCCAGAGTCATCGACATGCATAACTAAAACATAATTTGTTCGATTAAAAAGGTTATTTGTGGTAATTTTCAGCGTTTTTTTTTACTTTTGAAGGAAAAACGGGTTTTTATGAATGGAATAAAAGTGTACTGGAGCGTTTATAAACTTGTGATTTGAAACCTGTGATGTGAGGGGCCTTCGGTTATCGGCGACCAGGCCCCTCACTGGTTATAAACTACAAGTTTAAACAGGCTCCATTACACTTTTATTCCCTTGATGTTTGTACCCCTCGCTACAGCGCCCTCATCCGCGCAAAAACATGGCCTATTATGCACGAAACTAAAATGTACATTCTTTCTTTCAACGTAGGACGTTGGTGTGCCGGTTTTCCTGCACAAGCGTTGCTTTAATGGATAGATGTTAGGTCTATTGAAAATGTGTATGAAAAGACGAATATAGCTGTTCTTACTCCGTACTGATGATAACTTACAAATTTATTGGAAACCGTTAAACTGAGTGTAAAAGTAAGACAAAATATACAGTTTGCCTGCAAATTTATGATTTTAATGACATATTAATAGACATCGCATCATTTCAGATAAAAAGATTTACTCTTTAACTCCCACCTGATTTTCTGAAATTCGGATAGGCATTTTAAACACCGTCCACACCACAACCTCGTTACACGTCGGCGTAGTGAGCGACCCCCGGTACCGAAAAAAGGGCTGCATGATGTTGGTGCTCGGGAACAAGTCGGCGATCGGGAACGGGGTGGCAAGGATGACATTGTTGCCTGAAATTCATCGGGAGAAAACAGACAGAAAAAAATTAAAATAGAAAAGAACCTTCAATGTTTATAGCACGGCCCTACATTACAATTAACATGGTATAGTGTAAGGCATAAATAGGTCATAAGTACAAGTCCGTTTTCCATAGAGTTTTGAAAACCCTACCACCTCCTAAACAGTCCTATACAGCCTTTTACTGGAATATAATATTTTAGCTTGTTGGGTCAGACAAACAAACAAACAAACAAACTTCTATTTGGCAAAAACATTTATACGGACAGCACAATTTAAAAAAAGACACTCGATTACCGCTACTCTATCAGACTGCACATTATTTTGCTCAAGGTCGTAAGCGATCCTCACTTGACCGGTGCGCGCACGTGATGCAGTCTTTTGACTGCGCACGCTCTGTTCCTTCGGTTTGGGAGAATCAAGAAAAATCTAGGCCTTTCTCAAACGGCTTCTCGTAACTTAAGGTTCTCGTGGCTAGATCTCTGGCCCTTTGTTACTTGTGCATCGTTGTTATTAGTCTTGGTTCCAAGACGTCCTTAGCGGTGCGACGTATATAGCGCGCACGGCCGGCCGACAGCGCCCTCTCGCTACACACACGCACGCCAAGGCCAAATCGCTAAGACCGTCTTGGGAATTTCGCAAGTTCTGCTCGCGAAATCGCGAGCAGAACTGTGTGGCATTTGCATGCGCGTGTGACGTAGCTGCATTATCGCATGTAAATAGCCAACACTCACTAGTCTAGTTTCTGTACTCACGTCGGGTTTACGTGTACGTACGTATGAACGTGCAGCGCAGTACCATACCAAGCCATTCGTTGTTTGTTGGAAAACATGTCTGACTGCGTGGACCAAGCGATCGATTTTACAGCAAAAAACTGGGCTTTGGAAAGCTAAAAAGTCATCAGATCAGTGCCATTCATTAATTTGTATGTGGCCATGATTTGTTTGTTAATTTACCAACGGGATTTGGCAATAGTGTAATTTTTCAAGCTGCTCCATTGGTCTTACTCTAGTCTTAGATTTCTTGAACGAAGCATGGAGGTGTTTCCTACCTCCATGAAGAAAGCGCTGATTATTGTCGTCGTGCCATTGAAAGCTCTGGCCGTTGATCAGTTACATCGTGCTGAACATCTGGGACTGAAATTGGCAGAGATAACGTCTGATATTGCAGATCACATTTTTGGAACAATCCGAAGATTTCTCAATCCTGTTTGCCAGTCCAGAATCCCTCTGCTCAGAACGTTAACTGACTAGTAAGTTATTACTTAAACATGAGTTTCCTCCAGTGCGCAAGCGCGATTATTCGTTTGACCCGCCTGTTAAATTATGCATAAGCAGGTCGCGCGCGCTCCCTCGCGAAATGCCCAAGACGTTCTCAGCGATTTGGCCTTGGCGTGTCTGTGTGTGTGTGTAGCTAGAGGGCGCTGCCGTGCGCGCTGTACGTCGCACCGCGCTAAGGACGTCTTGGAACCAAGACTACGTTGTTATTTGAACTCGGAGCCTGATCAGTTTGTTCATAGGTAGCTGAGGAATAGACCTTTATCATGCTGTCACCATCTTTGTCTTGTTCCCTGTTTGCATTAGCAATTATGAATAGTGATTCCAATTATTGAATGAAGGTGCCAGACTCTTTTCCCTTCCAGCCTCGGTTTGGTTTCATTGATTTTAATAGGAGAAAAACAAGATGGCTGTACTATGATAAAGGTCTATAGCTTGAGACGAAGCCGAAGCAAAAGCCAAAGCCACCGTGAGAAATGACCACGGATTGCGTCTTGCGCGCCCCCATCGTCCGTTTCAGGTTATTCATTAATCCTGCTTGGTTTTTCCACTGCTTCAAATGTGTCTCAAACCATGAAGAATCCAGTTCATTTTCAAAGTGAACAAAGAAACTGGCAGGAGCGGGATTCGAACCTGCGACCTCCGGGTTACCGTACCGGCGCTCTACCAACTGAGTTATGTTGGCGGTCTCCCAAATTGTCAGTAACTTTGTTCGGGTGGGCGCTAGTCAGAAGTCATAAACGAAGAATGCCGTATAGCCAAGGATCACACCCAAATGTTACGATACAACCTGGGAAGCGACATAGTTCAGTTGTTTTGAGGGGCACTCGAATACACTTACCGTCGTATTTTGTCCTTGAGAGGGCTTTCAAGAATGGAGCAAAACCAGGGTTATCTTCCGGCTGAAGCTAAACAACAAAAAAGGAGTAAAAAGTTGTTTATCAATTATCAAAAGGAATGACGATGTAACAAAAGGCATGAAGATTTGTTGGGATCGCCTTTCTATCGATTGACGCTGCTACACATATATATATCCATGCATACTTAACAGGGATGTTGGCCACGGCATATTTGGGTTATCCAATTTATGAAGTGACACATTTGAATTAGAACAGAGATGTTTTCTCTTTTGCCCTGTCCCGACGTAATATATATATGAAGCACTGTATACTCAGTGCTTTCCGAGAGCCTGTGTGAAAAGAATCACAGGCTTACTCGGGCGGGATTCGAACCCACGACTTCCTGCTTACTAGTGGAGACGTCTTAACCACTCGACCACCGAGCTTGCCGTTGTCGGCTGGCCGATTCGAATCCAATGCAGCAGCGGGTATTTCGCGTAATCAGTCAGAAGATGGAATGTTTGCGTCGGGGATGATGTAAAAGAGAAAACATCCCTGCAAAAGAGAAAACATCTCTGTTCTAATTTACATCATCCCCGACGCAAACATTCCATCTTCTGACTGGTACATTTGAGTTTAGATTCTGTTCTCAATCTCAGTGGTATAGGCCTAGTTTTTCTGAAGAGGAAAGAATAGATTGTGAAACACATTGTGTGATTGCTAAAATGTTATAGTTTTATTGTTGACCGCGAGGACGAGGTTGTAACGTACACCTACCTCAAGAAAGAACCCTAGTACTGCCAGACCGTCAATCTTGAACGCAGCCTCGCCGACAGATGCGAACCTCGTGTCATAGGTCACAACGTGCATCTGACAAAAGAGGAAGAGGGGGAAAAGGTCATCTTGTTGAATCTTTATAAAATAGATGCTTATTGTGAGGACAGGCCTGAGTTCATAATACATGCCTAAAGGAAACCACTGTATGTAGGCCTACTGAAATGCATGCTGTAATATCACAGCGCGCTGTTTCGTCCCCCCACCTGGCCGCACGAATGCAAAGAGGCCAACACGGTGTGACGTCATTTGTGACACGCTCTACAAAAAAGGTATTATGTAGCGTTATCCACAGGGCTGTTCTACGTAAAGAGGGCGAACAAAATCTTCATATACGTGATTTGGGGGTTTTGTTGGCATCTTTTATATCTATATTTTTATGATCTATTTGTTAGAAACGTTAATATTGATGAATAAAGATGAATAAAGATGAATAAAGATGAAAAACAAATTATCTCATTTCTTTCCCCATGCCATGTTTAAAGAGCTAAATCTCTAAACTCACTTCCGTTAAATTGGAAACTATTTATAGTATGCAACATGTCAAAATATCTGGAGAACACAAAATGTCACAGGGGTCAAACCTACACCAAATCAAAGCGTAGGATGTGACCAATTCAACCACTGTATGTATACAACTCCTTTTTCAGATTTTGAGACATAATAACCATTTTTGTAGAGCCGGTCACATTTGTAATGAGAGCTATAGCAAAAGTAAAGTGGAGAAAATTGCTAGCTTAAGCGCTAATTTCACGGCTAAGCCGTGCTGTAGCGCTAACGCCTGCGCGCCCATAGAGATTTCTCTTGTTTCATCATTTTAAAGCAATACTGGTACTGCCTCTGAAGCTAGCGAGCTCTTTCCTGTGTGTATGAAATGGACGAAGTTTCTTAAACAGAAAATCGTGTGCTCAGCAACCCTGTGAATTTGGGTCCACCTGATACGGTCTCGGATTCTGTGACTGGAAAAGTCTTCCAGGTGTAAGTTCAAACCTAGCGACGGGGTCTTGGTGATTGTGTCCTTGAGCAAGACACGGTGTTTCACTGCACATGCTCCCCAGGGGCCAATTTCATAGAGCTGCTTAAGCACAGAAATTTGCCGATAAGCACAAAAAACCTTGCTTAGTAAAATCAGGCTGCCTAAATACCAGTCACAGGCAAGATATATCACACGGAGTTTTTTCTGGTAAATGTTGCCAAGCAAGTTTCTTGTGCTTTATAATTAAAGCAGCTCTATGAAAATGGAGGTTTCAGAAGCGCTATAGCATCACTGGTGACACTAATTGGCAGGTTCACGGATGTTCCAATAAAGTGTTGTATAACAGGTGGATTTCACTGATACCTCTGCAGGGAACCTCCGACCATCGATGGTGTGTTCCGAGCCTTGGGCATTGGTGCTTCCCCAATGGAAATGAATCCCTGCTGCTTTGTACTCGGCTCCGGGTAGCCCGCCCCCACTCATCAGATAGTTGCCAGTCAGTTTAATCTGAGCTACAAAATCAGGTACGCATTATAGTTTTTAATGTGAGGTGAGAGTACAATTATTTGTTTAGAACAATGAAAACTGGCAGGAGCGGGACTTGCGACCTCCGGAATACCGTACCGGGGCTCTACCAACTTAGCTATCTTACCCTATGTTATTTTGAGTACCTTAATTCGGGTGGGGTATGTTTAAAACCAAGTCCATGACGGTCCCCCTTGTATTAATTAGAGAATGGGGAAAATTCAATTTGCTTGTTATTACAAGGAGACGGAATTAGATAAACATTCAGTTGAACTGCTGTTATTCAACAACTAATTCCCCACTGATTAAAAGAGAGGTCATTGTGATTCCTCGCTTAAACCTTAAATCTCAGGGAGACCATTATTCGATGAATACTATCTACACGTGCACTTTTCACACGACGCCACAAAGTCGCAATGATTGAGATATTCTCTCAATGTTTGAGAAATATTATATCAAACAGGCATCGTGTGAAAGGAAACTATGCACGAGAGTGACCGACATTACTTGAGATTTTTTCTCAAACACTGAGACATTTTGAGATTAAATACAACAAAATCTAGTATTTTGCATCGAAATATATGACCAACCTACATGTGAAATGAGTTTGGTAAACAGCATCCCAGGCGTGAATCATAACCAGTGTGTGACGTCACCACGTCCGTGTATTGTTCTTACCACTGAGCCCGCTGTTCTGAATAGTGATCCTCGCCCCTGTGGGAGGAGTTGAACCGAACCCGGTTAGTTGGAAGGAGGCGGGAGTCATTTTGACGGCGGTGGCTGGTTTGATGTTGATAGGTGATTGGCTGAGACCGGAGCAGTATAGAGGAAAGATCTTGGGCCAGTAGTCAGTGCCTAAAGAGGACAAAATGGAGAGAAATGTGCTGTTAGGTGATGATGACCAGAATTTCTACACCACATTGGTGTTAAACTAACACCATGCAGTATATTAACTAACCAATCGTCCTATATAGATACCGTATGGTGTTACTCTAACACTGCAGTTTTTGCAGGTACTTACGCGTTCATTTTAGCTGTAAATTTTCATTGTTAAAGATATAGGCCTTAAAGCGAAATATGGGTTCTACCTTAGCCGAACAGCGACTACCTGCAATAATAGAGCCTACACTGTTTTAGAAAGTTGGGCAAACAGATTACCCAACGTTGGTACAATAGTCAACTTGTTCAACCTTTGGGTAACTTTTCACGTAATTTACCAACCACAGCTGTTGTCCCCACTTTATCCAACAATTGGTTTGTGCACAGCTGTGGTTATAAAACATTTGGTAAATTGCGTGAAAAAATACCCAAAGGTTGAACATGTTGACTACCAAGGTTGGGTAATCTGTTTGCCCAACTTTCTAACAGTATACAATTTGTAGCCAAATAAGACATAGCCTTGATACTTAGCCTCGAGTAACTTTGCAATAGAATGTGACTGGTGAAGAAAGGATAGTTAATAGTGATTATGTCCGTAAAATAACGGGTTTTCCCCTGTAAAAGAAACAGACCGAGTTACCGAAGATCTTACTAAAATATTCAATGTGATTATGCTATTGACCCAAAGCCCAACCTTCTACAAAACGTGCGGCTCATCTTTATTTGTTGTGTATCTCTACTCCACTTTACGTTGTGCGTCCGCAAATCTTCCTAGGCTTTTGAAGGATCTTATTTGTTTTTACGGACGCAACGCCCCTTTAAGGATAACCAGCATGATCCGTTAAAAAGTCGGATTTCATAGGTCTAGTGTGGTATAAAGCAAAAATAAAACTAGGTTTAACTCTCTTACTTACCAGGTTTCGTTCTTGGGTAACCCCATGGTACTGTATCTGGAATTCAACGCAAGAAGACAAATCCGTAATAAGAATTTCGTCAGTTCAAATGTGTTATAGAGTTCACTAGAAGGAGAGCGTATCTAAAACTAAACTGTCAATCATATAAAAGCTCAAACTTTCAGACGTTTTTGCATTTAAAGTAAGGAATTTTTCAAATGCTAAAGTGTTCTAAATAAGATGCAATAAATTTCCCCCATCTAATGAATTACCGATGTATTCATAAGATGTATTTTTCATCGGGTATGTTAATTAAATACTCGGTTTTGCCCTTCACCGACGTATTTTATCAACGCTACTCAGTGTTGTCGGGAGAAATTATTTTGAAAAAGCAGGAGGGCGTGGGTTCGAATATGATTTTTCCAAATAATTTCTCGCGACAACACTGAGTATACAGTGTTTATATAATACGTCGGTGAAGGGCAAAAACCCAGCATTGAATTACCGAAGAACATTATTTTTCAAGGGAAAAAATGACTACATAAAAAGAAAGATTTATTCGGCATGTTCCAAATAAAAAAAAATTAAAAATCTGTTACTTAATCGTTAGTCAATTTTTAGTGGAGAGTGTCTACTTAGAAAGCCCATAAATTATTAAAATGATAATAAATTAGGAATTTAATTTGAACATTTATTTCTGTCATGGTTCAGCCCAAAAGCACTGACAACTTTGCGAAAAGGCCCTCCACTGAATGTCTTTCACAAAAAAATGAAAAACAAATTTAATGATATGCATCAGTATTTAATGAAATCGCAGCATCGGTGTAATCACAGAAAGACGTAGAACGGGTAAATATAATTTATGAAACTTAAATGTATGAAACTAATTTTGCTCTTTTCATAGTGCTAAGTAAATAAGAGCATTTGAGAAATAATCAAGTGAAAACGTACAAGTTAAACAATCCAAATGTTATCACCAGTTTTAGAATTTACTAATCAATACTTACGGACAAATGGAATGGTAGCAAGTAATCCTGAGACGATTAATAGAACCCCCATCGTTAATACCGTGGCAGTCTCCTCCTCTCTCTAGAGTAACTCAGTTTGTGGTAGGGGTCGATGATAATGAAATACCCGGCTGAGCTCAGCGAGTTTTATGCGGAGACAGTCCCTCGTCCCTAACTCCCCAAACCCCGTGTATCCGTTAGGGCATCACGCGCCTCCAAACCCCGGAAGCAAGTCTCGCACGCGGCAGGTTCGTGAGTTTACAAAAATAGAACGCATCTAACAGGCGGAAATGTTTGGGTTTTTTTGGGGCACAACTCGGATTTTAATCTCCCATTATGGCATGAATGATTCGGCTAAACTACAGAGGGCGGTATGGTTAATTTGATATAGGTTAATGAGCGCTTGGGGGCCTGTTTACAATTAGCAGATTTATGCAAATGACAAGTGTTCCTTTAAAAATAAGGCTCGTGGCTTGGGTGGTATTTAACCTTTTATTAATAGGAGGAAACTAGAGGTCATCTGGTCATGAGGAAATTACCTCTGAGGGTGAGTCATGTATAGGAATAACAGACTGAGGTCGGAGACAAATCATGCCGCTGTACATCTTTTCATTTGAACGACATGAGTTATATGTAATATGTCTCCTTAATTAATTAAGATGTCCTCGCCGAAGATGAACTACCCACGTGAACACATCCATCCACTAATAAGTCCCTCGCTTTTTGCCCAGGTATGTTTTCGAATTTCCAATGTCCTTGTGGTAGGCGTTCGGTAAAAAAGTTGCTGAGATGGCGGGCTTGAGTCAGGTCTCGAGAGGAAAACCTCATTATGGCAATTTCCAGAAGGATTAACTATTGTCCTTGGGTTGACAGAGGGATAAAGTGCACATGCCATTTCTAAACCTGCATAATAAGGCCCACCACGATGATTCCATAAGAAATCTATAAAGAAAAGGCGAGGAATAGGGGATTTTTCTCCACACAAAGGAAACAGACTATAATCCGAGGACAGTCATACGCCATCCTGGTCAGGACTTTCTATCCTACACACTAACCCATCCCCGTTTACGTGTGAGGACACGTTCCGGACAAGACATACTCATGAGGACTGTCCTCATCAGAATATCATTAATTATACAACACCTGAATAAATCCCCGCCATCTGATTGGTGGAACGTCGATCACGCGCATTGAACTATTCGTACCAACGCACGGCACCGCAAAATAGTGCTATTCAACGGTAGGCGTTGAATAGAACTTCCATAATAAGCCAGTTCGGTATCTCAAAGGACAAAGGTTATTCGGGATAAAATTGCTGACGTAATGTTACGCCATGTTACACGAACGCCCATTCTGATTGATAACACGTGCGCGTTGTGCGACCACCTTTTGCGTTCACACGCGCGCGTTAGGTCACGCGAGGCATTCGGGATAAAATGACATTGTGGACATGCGCAGTTGAAATACCGAACTGGCATATTCCACGGTCACACTATTGGTGGCGCTACACCACGGCTGTCATTCACACAAAATGGCGGACGATGTTCGCGAATCACCGTTTGTTCTAACGATTAAATATAGGAACTCGTAGGTGATGCTGACGCTGCTAACGCAAAGAAACAAATTAAATATGCAGTCAAACGATTAGATGAATTTGCAAGACACTCGGGAACAAGAATTTAGCTTTAACTGATTCGGAACTGGACAACTCTTTGTCGCGGTTTTGCGGGAATGAGAAGGTAAAACGGCACATTGTACACAAATAAATCCATGCATGCAATCCGACGAGGATTTATTCAGGCGTTGTAAAAACCAAATTAATGAATGTTTCACATTATCGTGCAATGTACAGAATAATTTCATTCGGTGACAGATGGAATGTCCTATGGAACATTAAATCTGTCACATCATGAAATTGTACTCATTGCACTCATTGCACTCATAAAACATTCATTATTTGTATACAATACAGCCATTTTCTTGGATGGCACAGGCTCGCGCGAGACGCGTTCATGTAGTACGCACGCTCTTCGAGCTTTTTGGACCATAGATATCAGCTAGTCTGGTTCCCAGACCAAAATATTCTGACTATTTCTGATGAATATTATATGCCCTTTTCCAAACCCTGGCTTTGGCTTTGGCTTCGGCTTCGCGTAATTTTATGTCCCCAGATTTGGCAAGATCCGGGACACTGTGTTTACTACATGTACATCACAGTCTTTTGTTTTAACCCAGAGCCAGATCCTGTTTATTTATTTATTTATTTACGTATTCAAGGCTTCAGATTGGCAATAGGACTGGGGAATAGTTGGAGACGAAGTCCAAGGCCAAGCCCAAGCCAGAGTTTGAGAAATGCCCTATGTCTGATGAATATTAGGTCCGGTAGCCGCCAATGTCACGTGACGAACTTGTTTTCGGTAGCATTCGGCTGTTAACGTTGATGTTCGCAATAACAAAATGTCTGTCAGGCCCGTTACAGATCCTGGAATTTGAATTCTCAATTATATATAAAAACTAAAAAATAAATGCCACACTTTTGCAGTATTTTGCCGACTGGATTTTGCAAGAATATTAAATTTGAATGATGCCACTGACGTCACGCGGACTAACACGCACGTCATGATCTATTTTAAACCGTGGTAGCTACCTGACCCAAGATTTAGACGTCAGGGAATCTTCAGGTCAGGAAACCAGACTAATATCAGTTGAATTTTTGACCAATAGGGTCACCAAAATGCGCGTGCGCCTCGTCTTTAAGAACGCGTGCGGCGTGTGGTTGGGTACTTATATTGCGAGTGGGTTATTATTATTATTATATTTATTATTATTATAAAATTTCTGACCAAGTCAAGGGTTGTGAACAAGACCACAGGGTCCTTACAAAATCACTCCCCGGATAAGTTAAAAGAATTTAAAACTAATATAAAAACACAGTCACCATACGACTAAGAAAAATAAAATACAAAACTATAAAATCACTCCCCGGAAAGAAGAATAAAAGGAATTAAAACTAAAGTAAACAACAGACTATAAGAACAACAAGAAAGATAAAAAACGAGACACGAAAAATATTAACATAAAATTAAAGTTAAAGTTAAAATTAACAAAAATTAAGAAGTTAAAAATTCAGAAGGGAGCGTTTAAAGGCGTTCAACGATGTACATTGAATGACATGGTTAGGTAGCCTATTCCAATCACTAGCTGTTCGAAGAAAAAATGAAAACTTAAAGCAATCTGTTCTGGCAAAAGGGATTTGTAATTTACGGTTATGATCATTTCGGCCAATTCTTGAAGCAGGACTAAATTTGTTAAGGGAGCTAACATTGACAAGATTGTTTAAAATTTTAAAGCACATAACAAGTCGCAGAAACTTTCTTCTTGTTTGAAGGTTACTCCAGCCTAGCTCGGTAATTAATATATCATAGCTAGTATGCCAGTCCCTGAGGATAAATCTAGCGCTCTGGTTTTGAATACGTTCTAAAACAGAAGAATGAGTTAATCTATGCGGATCCCAAACTGTACAACAATAATCCATTCGGGATCGAATAAGAGAAATATACAACCGCTTTAAAATGTTTCTGGAGCAGTTCCTAAAATTTCGTTTTATCAAACCCAGCATTTTGCTACAGTTTGTATATATGGCATGACAGTGTTCGTTCCAGTTTAACTTGTCATTAATCATAACGCCAAGATATTTTTCACACGTCGTGGTAGACAATCTTTTCACATCAATATAATAGTTAGGTTCACTAAGTTGATGTTTTCTAGTCATTCTCATGACCTTACACTTATCTACGTTAAAATTTAGTTTCCATCGTTCAGACCAAGTGTGGAGTAAGTTTAGGTCAGACTGTAAAATCTCGACGTCATTTTCATTTAAAATGGGACGGTATAAGACACAGTCATCGGCATATAAACGTAATGTAGACTGAATATTGACAGAAATGTCGTTTATAAAGCAAAGAAACAGTGTTGGACCAAGTATGGTGCCCTGTGGAACACCTGATTTTACTTCGGTCCATGGCGAAAATTTACCATTGATAGAGACTCTTTGTTCTCTGTGAGTAAGAAAATTCATAATCCATCTAACATTTAAAGTTCCGACACCATATTTGACGAGCTTACTGCGGAGAAAATCATGGCGTACTCTGTCAAATGCTTTAGCAAAATCAAGAAAAATTATGTCAACATTAGCACCAGCGTCTAAAAAACTGCTCCAGTCGTGGACGGCATCGATTAATTGTGTTTCACACGAACGCTGGGCTCTAAAACCATGCTGATTATCGTTTAAAATATTATTAATGTTAAGGTGATTAACCAGCCTGTTACAAACAATCCTCTCTAAAGTTTTACAAACTACTGAAGTGAGGGAGATGGGTCTGTAATTACTGGCATCATCACGTTTACCCTTTTTAAATAATGGAATTACGTGCGCTTTTCGCCAATCGTCTGGAACTATGCCCGATTCTAAGGAGGCGTTAAACAGTTTGGCCAAAGAGGGCGATAAATAATCAGCACCCTCTTTCAGGATTCTTGGCGCCATTCCATCAGGGCCTTGGGCCTTCTTGACATCAATTTCATTGAGTAGTTTTCGAACTTCGTATGGTGTACATCTAATGTCACACATACTGTCTGCAACTGGCCTTGGGTCTGTCGCACGTTCATCGGATTTTTGCATGTCATCTTGAATATTAAAAACCGAACTAAACTGGTAATTCATTACCTCAGCCATTTTATAAGAATCTGTGACTTTTACACCATTATCAGTTAAGCAATTAATAGACGAATCAGTAGTTTTACGAGCTTTAACGTAGTTCCAAAACTGTTTAGGGTTACTGTCCACTTCAGATACAATGTGCTCAACATGATCAGAATGGCTTCGCTTAATTTTACATTTGACATCACGCCTTGCAGTTTTATATCTCTCCCAGTGATTAGGTCGTTTAGATGATTTGGCAATCTTAAAGTACCTGTTACGTATTCTAATAGCCCTTTTAATCTCGCCTGTGATCCAAGGGGTATACTTGTTTTTATTACTTACGACCTTATGTGGAATTGTGGAGTCAGCAACATCAAGTACAATACGTTTCCAAGTTTGCCAAGAGGTCTGGATATCACTTGGATTAATCGCATCAAGAAGTTCAGAATGAGCAAGTTTTAAACTATCTTTGAACTGAACAAAATCAGTTTGAGAGTAAAAATAAATGTTGCTATTTACCCTTAGAACCGGCTTAGCTCCACAATTGCACTCGAAGACAATAGCATCGTGGTCACTAATACCAGGGACAATTTGCACATTAGAAATATTGCTAGGTTCACTGCTAAACAAAAGATCTAAGATATTGCTAGAAGTCTTAGTAGTTCTAGTTGGATCAGTAACATGCTGGTATAACGAGTTACGTTCAATAAGAGAAATCATATGAGATACATCAACATTTTCAGATAGGGTAGGGTACCCGTCAGTCCACTTAAGGTTAGGCATGTTAAAATCACCAGTAAGAATAATGTTTCTGTGTTTCACACCATTCTAATGCTACTCACCAACACGCACGCGCACAGGCCTTCATGCACATTGCGCATGCGCAACGACCAAAGTCAGAAATAGTCAGAATATTTTGGTCTGGGAACCAGACTAGAGCATGGTCTCTGCCGAGCTAAAACAGCGAAGCCGAAGCCAAGCCGCAGCCAGATTTGAAAAATACCCCGCCATTTTTGTCGAATCGTGAACTCGAGAAAAAATTCCGCCTCCAGTTCACCACTGGTGAATACGAGTTACCAGGCGATAAGATCTAGAACGCAATAATACGACTAGTGAACTCGTGAACACGAGAAACACGACGTGATTGGAACGCAGCATTATGCCACCCAAAAATGGCTTCTAATTTTGTTCGCTGGATGATAGTCTATACCCTTTATCCTGTATTGCGTGCTGAGACTTCACCGTGCTGAATTTACCCGTGTTGAAGCGCACAGGCGCGCGCATGTGTGCTTTGTTCCACTAGGTGGGACACTGTCATTGTTATTGCTCAGGACAGTTTTGATGCATGTTCGCCCATTGGTATATTCACACAAAAACCAACCCCTTGCACAAACGTTCCTTCAAATTAGAAGCCATTTTGATTTGATTTGATTCGATTTGATTTGGCAACTTGAAGGTATAAAATAACACCGAAGCATACACAACATCACAAAATACTGTACAAAATGCAAGCGACAACACGGTTACAACCAATCCATTGTGGTCCGTTTTTTAAATTGTGGCCCTTAATTTTCGCCTAAAACTGAAAAATAAGCCTTTAGTTTGAAAATTAAAATCTCAGAGAGTCTTAATTATCAATCATGAGAATAATGGCCGATAAAAGACACATTCTTCTTGAAACAGCAGGAATTGTGTATAGTGGGTCTTGTTGTAAAAGCCTGTGAAAAAACAACAAACCGACCGACCGACCGACCGACCGACCGACCGACCAGCAAGCAGGCAAGCAGGCAAGCAAAAAATGAAAATCATTCGCGTTGAAGGGCGTTGGCGCCATATTATTTACCCACCATAGCCTGCATGCAGTGACGCATATTTGGTTCAGACGACAAGATTAGTCTGTCCACAGCTGACTCATAGCTTCCGTGGTTTCATCTTGTTAGTGCCGTTAATATCTTGTCCTTGCCCTGTAAATCCTACACGTTAATCTTTTCCTGGGAATGATTAGTTTTAGGTTCATGGCTAACATACAGAGTTTTCTGTTTTCTAATTGTGACCAGGAATTAAACAGCTTTCTAATTTGTTGGCTCAGTTGCCGTTTGTACAGAGAAAAAAAACGTTTTGTAAATGTTGGGGGTCACACGTATACGTGTCAAGTCGGTTGCTACTAAAATTGAGATACAAAATACAGTTGCTATTTTGTACTAATACAGCGCGCTCAATGAAAATGAAGTTAGTGAAATGAAGTTAGTGAAACTGTGTTTAGCAATTAAACACAATCTTGCAAATCTTAAACAAATCAGTTTGTAAACATGTTTTAATAGAAGCTATACATTACGTGTCTAATTCCTAAACATCAATGTTCAATGGCTAAACACTATCCGCCAATACGCTAAATATGTTTGGAATGTAAACGTGTTTACAAACTGATAGCAAGAAAGTGTTTAGAAAAGTGTTTAACTGCTTAAACACTGTTTTTGCAGTGTTAGTGAAATTTTAATAAAAACCGCTTGTTCTATGGGAATTTATGGCAAAGGTTTTGAACCGTTATAAATGCGAAGTAACACACGCTGAATATGGGCTCCGTGCACAACTACCCCCTCAGCGGAAAGAAAAGGCGAGTTGGGGGTCAATATCGACGCCATCTTACCTGACTTCAATTAAGGTGTCTGGTTCCTGCTATGATATTCTTATTGGAAAAGCAATTATCGAGAGTCGGCAAACAAACAAAGCAATCCCACTGGTATACGATATCAAATGAACGAGGAGCGCAGTGCGTATACCAGCGACGTACTCCCCACGGAAGTGCGGTTGCTATGTGGACAGCGCCCTCTTTTGTTGGCGCACGGAGCTCATAGCAACGGCAAACTAGTAACCCGGAAGTGAAATTATGAGGTTATCCTGGGGTCAACATTGAATGACGTCAAACCGAGGATTCGCAAATTGCGTATAATAGGTTGTACGTCATTAAGATATCTTTTAAAGCATCCTTCAGTCCAAAAATAATATCGCCTTGTATAATGACGTCTCCCATCGATCGTTGTAAGATTAATAATTTTTAGACTTTATTATTAAACAAAAAAACACACACACACACACACGCATACAGGCTTAATGTTATTAGCCTATATAGGATATTAGGGAGACAATTATAAGTTTTGAGACTTTGCGTGGTGGAATATCGATATCGTTTCGGTTTGCGGTAACACCATGGTAACACCATGTGTAACACCATGCGGTAACACCATGTGTGTAACACCATGTGTGTAACACCATGTGGTAACACATGGTGTTACCGCAAACCGAAACGATAGGGAGACATTTAGTGGTTCATTATTATCACTTAGGGAGACATGGGTACTTAGGGAGACATTTTCATGTCTCCCTAAGTACAGCCCCTCTTGGGAGGCAGACTTTTACTGTCGAAAGTGAGTTATACTAGAGAATGGTCCAAAACATTAATATACCAAAATTTGTGGGGGTGTGGGACAAGGGATTATTGAGTTAGGTCACATCAAAGTTGAAAAAATGTGTGCACGCGTCTATGGGAATGTCTCCCAAATGTCCCATTTGGGGGTATTATTACGACCATTATTATGTCAGAAACCCAATTCTGCAGAAGCTATTCGCAATTTGTTGCCGACTCAGTTTACCTATATTATGGGCAAGGCAAGGCAGTTCGCTTTCGCCATTAAAAATCTTTCTCGTCATCTTTATAAAGTAATGAATTCCGTAATTACATAATTGTCTTTTGTAACTGCCCACTATTAATTTAGTTCCAGACTTGTTGTCTAATCTCTATTATTTTTTGTTTTGTTTTGTTTTGTTTTTGGCTTTCTTTGGTTTTGTTTTTAGGCTTTGTAGACGTACAGTGTCCTGTGCGCCGTCGAGAAATCCCTGTTTTCATGACCAGAAAGAATGAATGAAATGGAATGTTGAAGTCCCGTTTATCGGCTCAACAATGTATTTTCCTTTTGACTAGACTTTTTACCGGTGTCTAAGTACTAGGTCTAGCCATACATAAGCTCTCCTAGACATACGACTGTTTTACAGTAAATTTGTTTTACGTATCGGACGCTAGTTCCTTCCCCTCTCCCTGAGGATAACGGGGTTATGCAGATTTCAGTAGGATCAACTTTAAGATAGTCTTATTGTACGCCATTGCTTCCAATGGTGTCGCACTTGTTCCATTCAATTTTCTTGTTTTAAAGCTAAAATGTCCGTACTCTGACTGGATATACAAATTCAATGGACTTCTTCCAACAAACGAATAATTAAGGAAAACTATTTTTGAACCAAAAACCGCATACAGCCCGGTTCATACTTCATGCGAATGCGTATGCGAAGCGAATTCGTCAAGGTAACGGAGAACGTCACAATGAAACTTCAATTGTTGACGTCATGAAATTCGCTTCGCATTCGCATGCGCATGAAGTATGAACCGGGCTTACTGCTAGTACACTCTGCAATCTATTTGGTTTGTACGCGCGATGATTGCAAGTACACTGTGAGAATAATTACACTTATTTGTGAGAAGATGGAATTTGCGTCGGGGATGATGTATATTAATAAAAGAGACATTTTTGCCCTCCCCCGACGTAGTGTATGATACACTGCGTGCTCGGTGTTTTCCAAGAGGTTGTGTGAAAAACCCAGAGGATTACTCGGGTGGGACTCGAACCCACGATCTCCTTTTTGTAATACAATATCTAAAGCTAATTATATCCTTAATCATATGAATTTGTTGTGTTCACTTAAGCTCAAACCTCTGTGCGGGGCCCATTTCCGGGCGAAAATCCGCGTAAAATGACCCTTTTTTCGACGTTTCGAGTCATAGTTTGATAACCATGCGGTCTTTTTCACCGGGTTAAACGGTTCTATACGATTTAACTCTTTGTCGTTCTCGTGATATATATACATATATTTTATCTTGAAAAAAATCCACGTACTTTCGGCTTTGAAAATGTGAACTTTTCATCATTTTTCTGTGTAAACGCACCGATTGAGCGCCCTCGTGTCGACTCTTTTGACTGTAACTCCTTACTGGAGTATCGAATCGTACGGGGTTAAACGGAATCGAATAGCTTAGATCCTCCTCTTTCCTTACATGTAAAACCTGTTACGATTGGTTGAAAAAAACCTACGTACTTTTCACAAAGAAAAAAGTGGCCAATGACAACTTTCGATCGATAAGGCATTGTTCGAGACTTACATCGATCTACCATTGCTTACCACGCGTTACATGATCTTGGACTCTGCTCATCACCCGTTTTACAAGACAGATTTTCTTCGATTTTACTGTAACTAAGGCATTAAAAAACTATCCATTTGTGAATCAGTTATCTGGGATTAAAACTGTGTTCTTTTGAGGAGTTAATTTCATTTTGAAATAATGTAAATTTGGAACTGAATATTGTTCATTCAAGGCAGCTACAGAAATTATGTGATGCAAAGAACGTGCACTTGTTTATTGGGCCGTACCATTTTGTATGTGGGGAGTATATATATGCATGTACACCCACATACGTATGTCTTTTCCAAAATATTTGAGATTATGTGTTGTTTAGAAAATTAAACAATTACTAAACTTAACTATATCTTTGTTTCCTACTTGCAGCTATAAACCAGTGCCTGTGTTTATGCATGTCCTCGTGCAAACATGTTTTGTTTTACCCATTTTGTGAATGGAGTGTGCCGGGCCACATTTCAGGGCCGAACGCACAGCTACACAGGGCCAGCGTTAATCCAATTTAATAACCCTAGACCTCCGTGGTATACTCTACGCGCGAGATTTAAACTGTGAAATTAAGTGAACAAAAGTGGGGTTAACAAATTCATATGAGAACTAAACAATATATGAGGATAAAAGATAGTATTTTTGTTTATAATGTATTGGTTAATTCATATTTAAATTATGGAGTTTTGGCATGGGGTGGATTGATTAGAATTTATCCATCTTTATTTGACAGGATTGTATCATTACAAAAAAAAATGTATAAGAAATGCGTGTCATACGAGATATAATGCACACATTACCTCTTTGTGATAAGTTTAAAATTCTTAAGTTTGAGGATATATATAATATACAAATTGCTGCACATTATTATGAATATTTTTATACATTGCTTCCAGAAAATTTAAGTTGTACAAAGTGTTTTCCTCTGAATCAAGATATTCATTTGTATACCACACGTCAAAGGAATTTTATTAATTTGCAAAGTCTCTGTAGATTAGATATTGCCTCTGCCAATTACAGATTTGTTTTGCCAAACATTGTTAATTCCTTTCCTAATTTTCTCAGATATGATTTGGTAAATTTATCTAAAAAGGTATTCGTTAAACATTTAAAGGAATTTTATTTAGATAAGTACAAGAATTTTCTTTGCACTAATCTGAATTGTTTTTCATGTCCATAAGCAGCATGACTGATATTATTTTCAGTATATAGTTTATATTATATGTATAATGTAACCTGTGTTTTATGAATTATTGTTTTTTATAACTGAAGTGGATTTATAATGCAATAATTTTTACTTTTTATTATATGCTATTAACAGCAATCTTGGGTGCTCCATTACAGAAGGCTTAGTCCTTCTCTCGGATGTCACCCCTATTCATACTGTTTATTTATTAATTTGTTGATATAATTAACTTTATGATAAATTATCTGAATATTGTACTATTTTTTAAGTATGAATGGAAAATAAAACAAACAAACAAACAAACTAGACGTGCAGACCACTCGACCAGCGAGCTTTCCCGGGTCGCTTGGCCGATTCGAATCTAATGTATAGCAGTGGGTACCACACGTGAGAAGATGGAATTAACCGTTTGTGTTAATTTTCTTAAATCGATTTTTGTGGAACGACTCATTGGAAAGCCTTATCTAAATCCTGACAAATTTAATTTGAAAATTTTACTTTTTGGGGTGCCTCGCGCAAAAGCAAAAATCCTTTCTGATACTCGCAACTATACGAATTCGCTACGGTAATAATTAACAGCAACATCGGCAGACTACATTTACCATATTTCCGTTTTTAATTTCATTTATTTCCGCTTAAAATCTTAACGGGCCAATAATGGCATTGACCGGCTGAATGGTGTTCTATGAATAAATTTACATTTTCCCAGGTACTCTTCAAATCCACTTTCAGAACAACTGCACAGGAAGTATGCGTCATTTGCGTCATTTGCACGTGCGCTGTCTGACGCATCTGTTTTCAACTTGCGGTCTGACTGTGTGCGGGTCGAGCTAAGAATAAGCCGTCCCGAAAGCCATATCACCCGGCCTAGTGAGGCCGTTCTGGCTTGGATAAAAGCACAAGGGTACCGGGAGAAATTATTCCAATTATCTTCCATCCGGTCTATTTCTGGCTCTCCGGTAGGGCAAAAACAATGTGTCCTTCAGAGGATCTTGGAGGTGTCTTGCTCGAGGTTTTAAAATAGGGGGAAATAAAAATGGTTGCATCCGGGAGACTGTTTTTTTTTATTAGTAAGCAGTGGCGTAGCCGGAGAGGCAAGCGGCAACTGTCCCCTGTGGAAACACTTGCCACCCCCACCCGGGAGGGGGGGTTTGGTTTCGTTTGGTTTGGTATAGGACAACCCTTCCTTGCATTTTTTTGCTAAGCAACCAGCTGGGCTCCATGGCGTTTGGTAATCAAAGTGCTCAATTTTAGGCTGCAAGACATTATTACCCTGATAATGGAAGATTGGGGATATGCAGCAGCGTAGCCAGGGCTGTCTCCATAGGGGGGGGGGGGGGGGGGGCTAGTGGGGGGGGGGGGGGGGCTGGTTGTTACAGTGGGGGGGGGGGCGCTCACAGTGTTTTGTCTTTATAATACTATTATTTTCTGCGTTTGCGAAATGTTCAGTGGGGGGCGACTGGGGGGGGGGCGACGATTTTTTATGTTGGGGGGGGGGCGACTAGGGGAACGATTTTTTTATGGAGGAGGCGTGCTATTATTTTCTGCGTTTGCGAAATGTTCAGTGGGGGGCGACTGGGGGGGGGCGACGATTTTTTATGTTGGGGGGGGGGGGGGCGACTAGGGGAACGATTTTTTTATGGAGGAGGCGTGCAACCCCCCCCCCCCCACAACCCCAGCCGCTCCTGAGAGGATTTGAAGAAATATCCAGTGTTAGATATTGACGAAACAATCGAGACTACTGATTAAAATCATACAAAACCATGCAGCATCGGAATACCCAATCCTCATGTTGGCCTTGTTGGGATTCGAACTTGGGCAGTAGATTTAGGCAGTGCCATCGTATCCCAAGTAAGCATTGTTGAGAAAATAGTGCACATAATAACGCCCCATCTTACCTTTATAATTATACGCATGTAAACATAGACTTGGTTCCAAGTCTGTGATCGTGGTTTTTGTCGGTCTGATAGCCAATACAGTGTACAGTACACTGATCTGTTTACATAGATATCAGTGGTAGAGTAGGGTGCGCCACACTATAATAGGTCAAAAATGGCTGCGCCAAGCTGATTACCATAAATTGTAAACCCACAACTTTTTTGTATAATAAATTTTGGGGGGTCATGCAATTGATAGATTGTGTAAATGATCAGCTATCATAACCTGGGGGTTCTGTGCTTCAATTTTTGTGCAGACTTGATACATTTTGGCTTTAAAATTGGTCCTATTTGGCTTGGCAAGTGGAGGGATGCTGTTTGAAAAATGAAAGCTAGTCGGTTTGGAAAAAACACATTTTTAGGGGTGGTAATCTTTGGGGACAATTAGCAAAAAATCCAAACGGCTACCCTACCAAAAATTGAAAAGAATTTGACAGATTAAGATTCAGACTATAATTTTCAGTAGTGCCCTATAAATAACTGAGAGACTCCTGTATAAGGATATTTTCACTGTGAAGTTAGTGGATTTTACACTAAGGTCAATGGGAGTATATTTAGTGTGGTGCTCCCTGTAAAAGTGCCGGAAATAGCGCCCTCTTGTGAATTTACCTTCCTGATAGCCAAAAGCAGTAATGACATAATAGCGTGGCTGATGCAGATTTTGAAATCAAGTCTAATGTAAGCAAAGCATGACACCATTGCATCTCTTGCGCTATTTGTGTTTGTTAAATACGAATGAGATTACCCAACTTAAATAACGCCATCCCGTTGGTCCACCATCAGCAAGTTCGGGTGCTGCCGACACAGTCCCTTTTGTCAATTTGCGATTTAAATTACGCAATCTTGTTAGAGTGCGGCAACAACAAACTGCAAAGAATGTCGTCTGCTAGTTGTTAACGAAGAAAATGTTGGCACGTCATTTTTATTTTCTATTATTTATTTATTTATTTATTTATTTAGCGGACGTGTGTTCCATCGAGCTCCGAGTAAGTACATGATATTTCACTTAAATAACCAATTTCATTACTGTTTTCTCCTACATATTGTTTATTGTGTATATAGATCCCACTAGACCTTGCTCACCGTGTAAAACTTCCCCCCTTTTAGTGTTATTTTGTGTTCATTTTTTGCCGTGTCGTAGTACTCCTGGGGCGTTGGCTGGTCACCATGGCCAGTCAAGCAGAACAGCCCACAGCGAGTCACTCGACCGTTGGAGAGGGTGGGCGTCCCAAGCCCATTGTTCCTGGTGACGAGCCGTTTGTTGGAGTCACCAGGAACAATGGGGTTGCATTCAGAGCAATCGATGGCGTCCCCCTCCATGAATACCTCGACAGCTTTGCTACCTCACTGCCAGACAAACATGTAATCTCCGCTAGCCGTATATCTAACAACCGTATTGCAATCTATCTAGTACGCTCGAGGGAAGATGTCGCCGATGCAGTAGCTTCGGGACTGGCACACGGCGGCTCTTTCCTCGAGCTTGTCCCCCCGGCTCACCCTCTCCAACGTATTCCCTGAAATTCCAAATGCAGTGTTAGCCCATAATATTTCTGATTTCTGTAAGATAGTGTCGTCGATCCGCCCCATTCCCCTTGGTCTAAAACAAAAACAGATGTCTCACGTTATGTCTTTCCGCCGACAAGTCCAGGTCCTTCTCAACCCCGGTGTAGTTCCCCCTGACCATATCAATTTCACCTACACCGGAGTCAACTACCGTGTCTTTCTCTCTACTGAGTCACACCGTTGCTTCAACTGTGGAGAGTTCGGTCACATCAGCCGAACCTGTAAAAAACCCAAAGATAACCCCGAACCTGGACCCGAAAACCCACTCAATCCCCCACCTGTCTTCATGAACCCCAAACAAAAATCCGACCCCAGACACCCACCCAAGAATCGCTCCCGACAATCCACCATGTCCTTGGCGGCTGCCTCTGGGGGGCCGGCCGGTCCCGGCTCTCCGTCCGTGTCCGGGCCCTCGGGCTCGGCGGGCGGGGGATCGGGCCCGGCTCGGCCGCCCGGCCCTGCTGCTGCCGCTGGCGCATCTTCTCCGGCGTCTGCCGGGGCTGCGCCGCCGGCTGCTTCGGGGTCGGGGCGGGGTCTTGGGCCCGGGCCTCGTTCGGGGCGGGGACTGGGGCCACGCCCGGGACGCGGGCCTCCTCTGGGGCTGCCTCCCCGTCGGTGCTAGCACTTCGGCGGGGGCGGCTGCCCCGCCCGTGGGCCCGGCGTCTGAGCACGTTTTGGCCCCCGATCCCGCCGAAGGTATGGACACCTCCGATTTCATCTGGGGTACCCCTCCCGCTCCCACTAGACTCTTCTCTGACGCAGTCACAAAACGGAAACTATCCCCCAACCCTACCAATGATGACCGACCCAATTTTGTCCCACTTAGGTCCCCACCCCCCTAAGGAAACTACAAAAGAAAACAACACCCATGTCCACACCCAAATTCCGAACTCCCACGCTAACCCAAGCCCTCGACTCCCAGTCCCCGACTCTCTCGATCCCCCCTCGATCCCAGCCTCCCCCACAAGAGTCCCCCATCCCCGCCCCTCCACACTTCCAAAATCTTCCCCCCGAACCCGCCCCTTCCCCCACCCCAACCCGACCCCCTCCTCCATCGCATCCACCCCGTCACCCGCCCTTTCCGAACCCTCCACAGTTGATACAACGGACAGCTCGGTCTTTGTGGAGGATTCTCAGGAAGACTTTCCTTTCTCCCGACCCACAACCAACCTCTATCCCACAAACAACTAATTGACTTCATCCACTCTGTTAAAAATCAAAGAAAACCCCATAAAATCGCTCGTAAATTCACCCAAAATTTACCTGGACCTGTTCGGCAGCTAAAACCCCTAAAAAGCAGCCCCCTTCTTCAGAATTGTACGCAGCAGAGGATCAAGAAACTGATCACTAGATTGGAATCTTAATTCTTTTCTCATCGAAATTAGGTCGTATACCGTTTTCCCCCCTCATAATGGCGTTATCGCTAATCTCCCTCAACACCGGAGGTTGCACGCAGAATACCCGCAAGGCTTCTTTTAAGTCTTATTTTGACAACCTTTCTCCGTCTCGTGACGTCATCCTCCTTCAAGAAACCTACTCTATATCCTCAAACTGCCCCTGCTGGAAAAACTGGTCTCATTATACTCCTTTCTGTTGCCCCGGGTCATCCCCTGGCTCGGGGGTGACAATACTTGTTAAATCCAATATTGATGTCGTAACCTCCGGTGTTGTTTTCAATCAATATGTAAATTATATCAAAATTAAAATAAATGATGTATTTTATCACATCTACAATATACTCATTCCCCAATCTAATGTATTTGCTTTAAAAGCCATTGACGCTATGAACGCACATTGTTCTCAATTTAATAGCGATGACGTCATTATTATCAGAGGTGATTTTAACTGCACTGACGATCCCAATGTGGATCGTCTGCATAAGCCGACCGAGCATCGTCCCCAAATTTCCATGGCTCTCAGAAATTCTTTCAATAATCATTTTTTGTACGATGTCTGGCGTAGGCTGAATCCGAGCGAGAAGCGTTTCACCTGGCTGAGGATGTACGCGAACGATCCCGCTCGCGTCTCCAGGGCCAGGTTGGACCGATTCTACGCTCCTCTCAATCTCTATTCCTTCATCCGATCCTGCAAAATTATTCCCTGTTCCCTTTCTGATCATTCCTCTGTCAGTCTTGTTTTTCAGTTTTCCTCCCCCCCACAAAAAAGGAAGTGCCTATTGGCACTTCAATAACTCCCTTTTAACCGACATGAACTACCGCGACATACTTACCTCCTTCTGGAATAACTGGCGACTCGAGAAGAAAACTTTTTCTAACATTGGAAAATGGTGGGATTTTGGTAAAACCCAAATAAAACAACTCACCATTACTTATTCTTCTCGAGTCGCCAGAGAAAAGCGACAACTTTTTCAAGACATCAATTCTAATATTGAGCGGATTCAGTCTACGCCAGACATCTCCCCAGAAACTAAACAATTACTAGATGTACAACGTAAAGAATTAAATATTCATCTTAAAAACGAGGCTCGAGGCGCTCTCGTCAGATCTCGTTTCAAACACATTCATGAAGTGGACACCAGCTCTTCCTATTTTTTAATCTTGAAAAAAACAACTTTAAATCTAAAACTATTTCTAGTATCCGGCTTTCCTCGGGATGCGTCACCGATAATCCCGAGGAAATAGAAACTCACTGTCGCAATTTCTATGAAAATCTCTATGCTGGTGTCCCAACTGACGAGGGCGCCCTCGAGTCTCTTACCAGTGATTTATCTAGACTTGATAGTCCGGACGCAGAGGACCTCGATGCTCCTCTGCGTCCGGACGAATTAGATGCTGTTGTCAAGCAACTTGGCAAGGATAAAACCCCCGGCCTCGACGGTTTAACCTCCGAATTCTTTCTTTCCTTCTGGTCTTTGTTTAAATCCGATCTCTTAGAAGTTCTAAATTCCTCCATTCATTCTGATACTCTCCCCGCTTCATTTCACAAAGCTGTCATAACTCTCATCACCAAAAAGGGCGATCTTCTAGATATTTCCAACTGGCGCCCTGTTTCTTTGCTAAATACTGATTATAAAATCTTTGCCAGGTTGCTTGCCAACAGACTCAAACAATGTATTAATTCGGTCGTCCGGGAGGATCAATCCTATTGCACTCCCGGGCGTACCATAAAACAATAATCTTAATTTAATTCGTGATACTATTGAATATTGTAATTTTAATGAATTGCCGCTAGCCGTGGTCAACCTTGATGAGAGGAAAGCCTTTGACAACGTTGACCACGGCTATCTATTCAATGTAATGAGAGCTATGGGCTTTGGGGACAAATTCCTCTCTTACGTTAATCTTTTGTACAGTGGCGCCGAGAGCCATCTGAAGGTTTGTGGTTCATTAACCGCATTCTTTTCATTCGATAAGGGAATCCGCCAGGGTTGTCCGCTCTCGGGGCTACTGTACTCAATAGCTATTGAACCCCTAATAAATACCCTACGCCAAAGCCTTTCTGGTCATAGCTTTCTTCTCCCAAATACAAATACTTACTGCTCGGTCTCTGCTTATGCAGACGATGTCACTGTTTTCATCACCTCCGACCAGGGTTTTAAAATACTCCAAAGGGTGTATGACCTATTTCACAGATCCTCTGCTGCCTCCCTAAACTTTCAAAAATCCAAGGGACTTTGGGTCGGATGTTGGACCGGACGAACCGACGCACCCCTGGGCTTTCAACGGAATAACCAGGGGTTGCAATTTCTTGGAGTTCACCTCGGAAATAATGACACGCACACTCAACAAAACTGGTCTGCCTGCAAAAACAAACTATCGAAAACCCTCGCTAACTGGAAATCTCTCTCTTCTACTCTATCCCTTAAAGGAAACTAATACTAATCGCAAACCAACTCGCTGCTTCCAAATTGTTTCATTGCATCTCTGTCCTCACATGTCCTCCCAATGTTTTAAGTGAACTCCAAGAAATGTTAGTCGACTTCGTCTGGTCCAACAGACGACACTTACTACCTAGACACACTGTATTTTAACATCCTAATAAAGGTGGGCTGGGTCTAGTCTCCCTCCAAGCACGCAGCCTCACTTCCAAATTCAACCTCGTCCAATGTTATTTTCAATCCGATTCCCATCCCTCCTTTGCTCTCGTGTCTCACAATCTCCGCCGTTATAAAAAAATGAATTTTGACTATCAGATCTTCCTACTTGACATTGAAATAAACTTCCGAACTAGTCTTACTTGCTTCTACAGTGAGGTCCTGCGTGCTTGGGGCATCCTCGGAGTTCGAATTGACACACCTCCGGATTCAATCAACCATGTCGGCAATTTGCCAATTAATCATCCAATTTTTCTGAGCAACCTGCCGGGCGGTACGGCTTTCCTAACCCGACTCCTGGCCGGCGGGATCAGAATCGTGAAACATCTCCTCCATTCTACCACCGGCGCCTGGATTCAAGCTTCCGATCTTCAGTTTTCGTCTTCAACCATCCGTCCTCCCTCTCTTCGAGTCTTCCGGCAAAACCTCTCTCGCCTGCACCACGTGATCATCTCGTCTTTCCTATCACTCTTCGACTCTTCTGGACTTCTTCAGGACCCTGCCATCCTACAACACCTCCCTTCACGACCTCTGCCTCCTGGACTCGTCACCTTCGACACGGACACCGATGCTCTCACTTCTACTTCTAAGTCTTTGTACACGCACTTCAATAAGTAACTCGACCTCGCTTCTTCAACGCCTGAAACCGACTGGCATCGCCTCGGTGTTCTTCCGCCAGCTCATCAAATTCCTTGGAAGTGCGTGTACCAATTTCCTACTTCAAAGAAAGAAGGGACATGCAATACAAGCTTCTTCACAACGTTCTCCCCTCTCTTTAAGTTATTCATCATATCAATCCTGCCATTTCTCCGTCTTGTTGGTGGTGCGGCGAGGGAGGTACAATCTGGCATCTCTTCATCCTCTGTCCGTCTATCCAGCCCGCCTTGAAACTTCTCCAAACCCTACTCTCCCGACTACTACCTGACCTGGATCTTCACTTCGACCTGTACTGGGCTCTGATCCCCTACGCCGGGCGTCGGAGCAGGGAGGCTGTCCGCCTGGCCAACTATCTCATCATTAGTCTTAAAAATGTAATCTACTGGTTATACCGCACCTGTAATGTTTCCGACCCCCTCCTAATCTGGCAACACCGTCTTAAAAACAAAATCATCCTTGAATTCTCCTACTTCAATTTCAACAATTCTCTCAATGGTTTCCTCCAAAAATGGTCTATCAATATTACTCTTTCTATTTACAGTAACAACAAGCTGACATGGTTGATATGAATCATCTTAAAATTTGTATAAATGTAACTTAGACTAAGTTCCCCCCCCCCTCCCCTCCCTCCCCAAGTCACTGGTGAGTGGGTAGTCGCCGCCCCACCCAGGCGGGACGTGGTGTTTTTGTCACCGCCCACCCCGGTGGCTTGATCTTTTCCCATTCGGGGCCTTACTGGCAGTGGGCACGTTGTGCCCACATACAGACGCTAGTGGGCCCCATCCCTTCATCCCCTTCCCCTACTCTCAATCCTCCCTTTTCCCTTCCCCGTTTAATTTTGTTTTCTGGTTTATTATAGTTTTCTCTTATATACATCTTAATTGTATTCATGCTGGTCCATTGCCTTGTTGCCACATCTCGGAAGGTCTCGGGGCATCCAGCTTCCGATGGTGGCAACTTGGCTGGACTAGCCTAACGTAATTGATATTTCTGATGTTTAATTCATTACTGTTATTATTCTGTTAAAGTTTTTCATCTGGTTTTTCTGTTTAATGTACTACTTCGTCACCGTGTTTGGCCGGTTTGGCAGTAGTATACAGCCAATAGACCAGCCACGGTGTCGTTTGCATCTTTGATTTATTTATTTAAAGTACTGAATGTATTTCTTTATAATTATTTTCAGTTTGTATATATTTGTATATATTCTGTTCTTTCAAGGATTGTTTCCAATAAAGGTTTCCTTTGAAAAGTAAAAAAAAGTATTTATTTATTTATTTATTTATTTATTTCTATTATTTTCTCTACTTAGGCCTAACTTTAGTGCAATAAATAAATAATTCATTATTTTATTGCAAAGACAAAACGAACAATTTATCATAAACGTTTGCAAAACTTGCGCAGTTTACCTATCCTCCATCTTGAAACCGTGACGTAACTCGCAAATTTGACTAGAGAAACCGTGGTCCGGGGCTATTAAAGTTGATCAAGTTGGACTAGCTAGTCAAACCACGCAGCGTTTGAGTGAGATAGATTGACTATGGTTATGTCTGGTCGACTCCAGTCTCCCAACCGAACTTGCTCCATGTCTCAAGAAGTCTGCAGACCTTTTTCACCCACGTGATCAGTATGAAATGTAAACAAAACCACTATGTGCGGAACGTCTTCGAGTCATAGTACCTGAGGGTACGTCGTATCAGGCGCGGATCCAGGGGGGGGGGGGGGGGGAGAGGGGGAACGTGCCCCCCGGTCAATTGAGCTAAAAAAAAAAAAAAGAGAGAAAAAAGAGGGGGAGGTGAGAGAAAAGGAGGAAAGGAGGAGGGCAACCGGCGCCGATATTAAACATCTGCTGTGTCTACTTTTTGGCATAAAACTACTGAAAAATGCAATAAGAAAAAAAGGTTATCAATCATGCTATGAAACTGAAACCCTCTTTTAAGAGAAAACCGGAGTATTTCCCGGAGCCCTGGGATTTAAACTCTGTCCATCGATCCCCCCTTTAATCCTCCTTGCTGGGTTCGATCCCCTTTTAATCCCTTTGCCGGATTTAGTGTAAACGCGGTGCATCTCAACATATATTCCCTTGGGGAGTTTATTACAGGTTAAATGGCCCAACCAGCAGGAAACAATGGATCACTTGACTGAATGACATACTAAATGTGCCTAAATCCTCTATTATATCTTGCAGCCGATCTGCCGATGGTTTTAACACAGGGCAAGGAACAGTCTGAAATCAAGCCCTTTTCTTGAAAACTTCAACTGAACTGAATTGAAACCAAGAAAAATTCCGGATAAATTAAAAATGAAGGGGAAAAACTGCAAATTAGACGCAAAAAATGGGGGAGGGAGAAACTTAGATTTTTGTAGTCATGCATGACATGGCTAAAAAATGGGCAAAAAATAATGGCTAAAATAATGATATATATATTCTCCATATACATGTACAATGTAATCTTAACAACTTTTGTTTTAAAAAAAAGGTCAGTTGAAAGTGGTCAGGAATCGCCTCAGATTGCACCACAGAGCATCCAGAATCCAAAAAAATCGGGGCCCTTAAGCGGCGCGGGCCCCGGACCCCACGCCGTAAGGGCTTCGCGCTCGCATTTATTTTATTCGTTTTGGGTGTGCCCCTGTCTACATTTTTGTAGTCATGACATGGCTAAAATAATCACTAGAAAATAATGGCAAAAATCATGATATTCTCCATAAAATCTTAACAACTTTTGTTAAAAAACGTCAGGTGAAAGTGGCCAGGAATCGCCTCAGATTGCACTTCTGGGGCATCCACACTCCAAAATTTTCCGGGGCCCTTACGCGGGCCCCGGACCCAACGCCGTATTAAGGGCTTCGCGCTTCGCGCTCGCATTTGTCCGTTTTGGGTGTGCCCCCCCGTCTACAAAATTCCTACAGAAATACGTTGCTGGCTTCAGTTCTATGCGCGTGCATGGAGATTTATATTGTTGCGTCACAATTTTAAGCAAATTATGTCTTTGAAGTTAGCGAGCTCTTTCCTGTGCTTATTCCTCACAGTCTGTATGAAATGGATCGAGCTATTTTTTTAAAATAGTTTTTCTGCTATGAGCGGAAAAGCCTTTGTTTCTGTTCTGATTATTTATTTATTTTCTTCCGGTTTCTTCTTGTTCTTCTATGACAAATTCCATAGACAATGTACATGTTTCATTCTCGGGGTCACTTTTGTCATTAAACAGAGTTTTATCTTGATGAAAGTTTGCATAGACCCTGTGATGAACTCGTGCATCAGCACATTGTGGACGTGGACAAAATCACCGTTAAAACCAAACTGGTGACTCGGATGAAATTTCCACGGTTGAAGGGTTTTTGATCATTTCAGCCCCAAACTTGCAGACAGGAATCTACGCCCTTGAAAATTATACATCATATTATTCACCATACGGACAAGGATCAACGTGTTGCCTAATACAGCATAACTGAAGTCATTTATGAAGCGTTCGTGTATATGGAACTATTTTGTTATCCTGCCTGGCGGACGGATATTTTGATTTAATTGGGGTTTAACGTATGGGGCGTGGCCGTTTAAATCTAGTGGCCCTCAGCCTGGCTTGGCGTATCATCTCACCATTTTGCACATTTTGTTGTAAGCTATGTTTGATATTAAATTTTGTTTGAAATCAGAATTTGTTTTCCAAGCTTCTGTTTTTAGTAGTCATGGTATAAAATGATCCCTGGGCAAAAGACCAACATAACAATACTTAGGATTTTATTATTCATGTCTTCTATCATCGTGACAATTAATAAATGTTTACACGGAATATACTACCAGCGATATTCCAGGCTTACCAGTATTCAGCCTTGCACTTGGCTTTCTTTAAAATTAAAATGCATGACGTGATTTGCGTAGGCGATTTAACTGCGCCCCGAAGCAGCAGTACTTGAAAGGCCGCCTACAACATCAACAATTCACCTATAATTATGGTTGGATACATCCAAACAAAGCTTCATACACGTCAATGGTAAATACCCAAACTTCCAAAAGTATTCATAATTATATAAATATCTTCAAGGGGACTTAACTATCAGACAAAAATGAAATATTGCAGGGGCGGATCCAGGAATTTTTGCAGGGGGGGGGGGGGGGGTTCTGAAATTTGCCCAGAAAAGTGACTCCCAAAATAATCCGCC